>JAYDZE010373143.1:0-17344 GCA_034509125.1 Monilaria moniliformis
AGATATTAAACGGAAATAATTTGCCATTGCCGGTTAGC
Source organism: Monilaria moniliformis (assembly GCA_034509125.1). Lineage (NCBI taxonomy): Eukaryota > Viridiplantae > Streptophyta > Magnoliopsida > Caryophyllales > Aizoaceae > Monilaria > Monilaria moniliformis. Next base: position 39 of record JAYDZE010373143.1, read on the forward strand.
TTCTCGGCCGGCGATCCAGATTACATAAAGTGCTGCACTGTGTGTAGTGTGTGTGAGTGAGGTGGGAGAGATAATAAGATGTGAAGTAGTGAGGTTGGAGACGCCGCGTGAAATCAGTCGATCTCGTCGGTGGTTTTTTTTGTTGTTTTTTATTTATTCCTCTTTAATTTACTTGTATGATATAATTTTTATTTGAAGAAGAATGCACATTAGAAATATTATGAACACATATATGCTGATTACGGGTATGATAATTAGATTTGTTTTGTGTAATATATACACGAAGACTCTTGAATGATGTTTTGTTTTGTCTTTAGTATTACATTTCATTTTCACCAAATTAATAGAATTTAATAGAAAATTCTAGTTAGTGCACAATACCTACAATACTTATTCTTTTCATATTAATTAATAAACCAGATTTGTGAATTTATTAGCTTTAGCGAACAAGTCGACACATGCAGCAAATCATGGAAATTGACTTTGGAACATCACTAAGTGAATTGTTAGTCTTGGAGTGAGTGGCTTCATTTGTACATGGAATACAATTTTTTTCAATTTGGTACGTTAGAAATTATGATAATCTAATAAGTGACTATTAATAATTTTGTATCTGCAAACACTCCAACAAATTGTATCTTATGACTTTGTATCGTGTATTGTGTTGTAGGTATAGACACTTGAAGAAGATAGCAAGTAAGATGTACATGTCATCAACAATTTTTCACTATCTATTTATAAATCATTTGAATTTTATATAAATTTAGAGATTTGATTTATTTTGTAAGTTTTTATTTTATTTTGTCTAGTACTTATAAATTATCAAAATCGAAGTTGGGTGGACAGTGTTAGAAATTTTAGTTCCCATGATTGGGCGCATAGGATACACTATACAAAAAATATTTTGTTATTGATTAAAACAATAATTACAACAATTAATTTCAAAAAAAAAAAAAACAATCGGGAAATCGGGTACCTGACTGCCCAGGTACGGGTACCCGTTTCGGGTATGCGGGTACGCGAAAGTGCGTTCGGGTCGGGAATTGGGTAATTATTTTTGGGCATTTTCGGGTGCGGGTACCCGATTGCCCAGCCCTCTTGGGGTTAAATTGATTTAATTGGTAATTTGTTTTTGTGGGACATGATACCTATTTCATTCTGATTAATCAGTGCGTCAAAGTATATATGTAATGTAATTATTAATTGATAATATAATTATATTTACACACAATCCACCAAATTATAAACTTTGGGAGTGATGAACAAACCTGTGAAATTATCATTACTGATATTCAAAATAGGATATTGTAACAATATTTGTAAGTATCTAATTGAAGAGTTAGTTAGTAAAACAAAATACAACATAATATAATTATTTAGTAAAAGAACTGAAAATCTGGGATGTGACAAGCCATGAGTTACTAATACATTGTCTTCTAGCCATAAGGGTATTTTTTTATTTTTCAATTTGTTTTTATATCTAAACATTCCTAACAACAAAAAGTGAGATATGTAAAAAGTCTAAAATAAAGACAACTCTACTGCAGGCCTTGGTACAACAAACTAGTAAAATAAAGCATGCATATTTAAATACATGGGATTTTGTATTAATATACTTATAATGTAAATATTATTTTTGTATTTATATGTGTCATTGTTATACAAGTATATGTAAAGGCACATATAGTTTAATTTATATGGGAAGAAAACTCATAACATAACCGACAAGAAAAGGTGGGATTTTATGCTGTCTCACTTTCTCATTAATTAATTAACTCAGGTTAATTTGAGCTGTTTACCTAGTCACTAGGTTGTAAGTTATGATCCATTGTCTCTCATTTTCAAATTGCAATATATTGATCGTGATCGCCTTCCACTTAGTTATGTTATTCCAACACACACATATATACATACCTATATACACCCACATATTTATATTAAATTTGAATTATGCATATATGGGTTGACTTGTGGTAAAAACCAACTTTATTCGGCTAATTGAGAATAAAACATTATTTTAATATATAAAAAATGTTATTTTTATGCGTAAATAAACATAATTATAAAGAGAACATTATTTTACACGTTAAAATGTATAATGTCGTTTGAAAATCAATTTTAACTATCCACCAATCAAGATCTATGGGCTAAATTGGTTTATAGCTAACAGAATAATATAATTTTTATTTGATCTTTTTGGTATATATATAATTTACCTCAATATTTTCAATATACTAATTCCTTTACTACCACATATATATAATGTATATATGAACAGAAAATGAAACAAAGTAATCCAATTAAAGGAAGAAAACGGTCTTGTCAATGAAGAAAAAGGAGGGGGAGAGCTAAAGCACTTTGATAGGTCCATCTCTTGTCTCCTCAATAACCTCATTATTTGATCACCCACTTGTTAAATCAAATTCCTCCTCATTTGCAAACCATACTATATTCAATTCAATTTACTCTACACCAATTCTCAATTCTTCAAAACAAAAAACAAAAAACTCACCCCCACAAAACTTCAATAAATTAACCAAAAAAAAAAAAGAAGATGATGCCCAATATTGATCCAAGTGGAGAAGGATCATCATCATCAAGATCAGCTCAAGCTCCAGCTCCATCTCCACCGGATCACCACCACCACCACCCCCCGCCGCCGCCGCCGCCTCAGCTGAGCCGGTACGAGTCGCAGAAGCGGCGCGACTGGAACACCTTCGGGCAGTACCTGCGGAACCAGCGGCCGCCCGTGGCGCTGCCGCAGTGCAACTACACGCACGTGCTGGATTTCATGAGGTACCTAGATCAGTTTGGGAAGACCAAGGTCCACATACACGGCTGCGTCTTCTTCGGTCAGCCTGAGCCCGTGGGCCCCTGCACCTGCCCTCTCAGGCAGGCGTGGGGCAGCCTCGATGCTCTCGTGGGCCGCCTCAGAGCAGCCTATGAGGAGAACGGCGGGGCCCCCGAGACAAACCCTTTTGCCAACGGGGCCATCAGGGTTTATCTCAGGGAGGTTAAGGATTCCCAGGCGACTGCACGAGGAATCCCCTACAAGAAGAAGAAGAAGAGGAGGAAGAAGAATAGTGAAGGAGTGGCCTCAAATTTTCATCAGATGCAATCTTCTGGAATTTGAGTATGGTAATATTATTCATATAATTATATCATGTATTTATTTTGATTTTATCACTTACTGTTGAGCTTCAAACTCCTCGATGTTAAACTGTAACTTTTCTTCTTTTGGTGCAATTCTTGTAATTCAAAAGATTCTATTTCATGCATATACACACACACACATATATATATATATATGGGAGTTGGGAAAACGAAAATTTTCTTGTGTTTCGACAAGAACCCTAATTATCCAAAAACCCTAATGTTGCAGACTCTGTCCAAAAGTTAAAGCAGAATTTGGAAGTGAATATTTATAGTGTGAATTTCACTGTGTGAAAATGATACACCAATTCCATATCTCAAGGAAAATAGGAATGATAATTTTAGAGAGAAAGAAATAAAAATCGGCGATTTTATATGTTTTTTAAAATGTTTTTAAGCCAATGTGGTAATTTAGAATTTAATATGTGAAGGAGATCATATTTTTTGTCAACTTTTGTCCAATCTTTCGTCTTTTTGGATTTGGCACAATCTTGTGTTCGTCATCCACCGTGATTCTATTAATGCTGATTCATCAAAATTATAAATACACACACAAATAAATGTAGCATAAATATCTGATGGAATTTTATAAAATACATTATAATATATATATATATATATATATACACACACGCATGTGTGTGTGTATTTTCTTGATTACATATATCTGCTTGATCAGTGGTCTGATATTTTGTTTTGTCTAGATCATGAGTTACCTGTCACTGCGTGTGGATTGTTTGCATTTCATTTTCGGAGATCATATTTCTAAAGATATGTCTTTTTCTTTCTCGCAACAAAAACTTAAAAAATTAATTGTCAATTTGTATATTTTCTACAAGATCAGTGTGGGGATTGAATCTAATTACCATATATATTAAATAGTCATAGTTGTTGAACAAGTCCTTCATAGTTAATATGCGACTATAAATAATAACTTCCTCTTCTATACTTCAAGTCCCAAAATGAAAAAAGGAACAAAACAAAAAGTTTGAAAATGATTCTACTTATGCAATTAAGTATTTATTACTTAGATAATGTATGCCTAGATTGTAAATCCTTCTACTCTTCTAGATTTTGTTTTAAGAATTGTTTAAGATTTTTTTTATTTCAAAATCGGGTTTCTAAAACCTTTTTGCCTATCTAAAATATGTCACATACTACATCATGATGAATTAACAAGAGAATGAAAATGTATTTGGATATTTTGTTGAAAATATAGGCCTAATTCTTTTGGGAGACAACTTGCAAATTTCAATTCCATACATCAATTATATTTATTAATAATAGTTGTCAATGTCATTTTATTACAATTAATGGATACACTTAAGTATTGGGATATTTTAATATAAATATTAATTGATATACTAGAAAAAATGAGCTCGAAAAAAGAAAATGAGAAAAGGTAAAAGGAAAATAAGAACAAAAGTACAAAATTTACGTAACAAAAAACTAGCCAAACATAAACATGTTAGCGAACATTAAAAAAAAAAAGAATAAAAGCAAAAACATAACGTCACTCGTTTCTTAGAATCTTCTGCTTGCACAAATATGAATGGAACTGAGATGGAGAAGTAGGTATAGTTCCAAGCATGTCCAGAGTTAAGTTGGTAGAGCTTTTTATAGCTAATAAATCTCAAATTCGATTTTTTTTCACCAGCGTAATTATATTCGAGTTTGTCACATGCAATTCTTAGTATGCAATTTGCTTCTTGTGCAATCATCGACAATTTTTTTTGTCATTAATATTCAAAATTCTTGATTTTCAACTGCTATATATAAATATATAATCAATCAAATTCAAACAACCCTAGCGACTAATATAATTGGAGGTATTTAATTGTACTATTTTTCTTGTATTTGCGGTTTATAAATTGGATGGCCATGATTTAAGTTGTGCTCGTTGAATATTTATAGTTTCGTTAATATATTATTATTGCTTTTGTTGGTCATATATTTGCGAAAGAAACCAAATTAAACGGGCTATGCAATATTAGTTTCCAAATAGCTTTGGTATAATATTCGAGAGTTGTAATGCTATAAAATCCAATTTTTCATTTGTTAAAGGACTTTATATAAACCTACAAAATCGAATACAACAATACCCCAAGTAAAACAAATAAATTAAAGCACAGAGATATATATAATTATCTTTTTTAACATTTGATCACGTAGCACTTGAGAGGGACTATAATCCATCTTTAGACACACCAAAACACAAGATATACAATTACAAGCTGCATTTCTTTAATAATAGTTATAGTGGGATTACTTTAATTAATTAATTAGCAGAAATTTTTGCCAAATATAAAAAAATCCCAAAAGTTTTAGCATATATAGTCATAGATACATCCACTTTAATTTGCCTAAAGTATGGGTTTCTTGTCAAATATTTATTTTCTTAATCAATCAAATCGGATATTAAAGTATGTTTTTATATTTGTATTTACATTATTACAACAAATTACTTGATATATACAAAATTTAAAATTAATTCAAAATGTGACCCTTAATAGAAGCATAGAAATATAGCAATATATTATCAATTAATGAAATGAGACGTAATATCGAAATTATTGCTTGATTAATGTTGGAAGTGAGCAGCTATCATAGGATTAATGCTTAAATAACCCATATATACTATAAACAATGACGACTTAATAAATTAATAATACATACTAAGATAATAAAATTAATAGAAAACAAAATAATATAGAGTTAGCATGACTCCTACACTTTTAACATTATTGTTGCAATCAAGATTGTTAATTTGTGTCTTATCAATTAGTAAAATATTGAACTTTTGAAGATGCACAATCATCTAAAAAAGATATAGGTGGGGTACATAAATCAGTCCTGTATAATTTCATAGTAATTATAGTCTGAGGTTTCATGTTCAAATATATATTAAAGTGCACTCATCAATATATGTCATTTTTGTGTTCTTTGCAACCAAGGTTTTTGTGTAATCAAATTCCACACAACAAACTTCCTTGGATACTCCTCTACTTACTTATATATAGGCTTATAGCTGAAAGTATTAATATATAATAAGTTTTTATTTAAGAGTCCTGCAACTATATATAAGCTATAAACTGATATATATATATATATATACATATTTAAGAGTCCCCACTATATTTCTCAAATCAAAAAAGAAAAGAAAAGAAAAAAAAAACACTATATATTGGCATGAAGCATCGATTTTTGTAAAATTAAAAAACCCCATTTCCGAAATTAAATTTGAATAAAGAAAGATAAATGAGACCCCACATATGGGAATTGATCTTTCATATATTCTTTGAGACCTTTCAGGCAGCAATGATAGTTTTAATAATCAGTCTCCATTGTAGTGTAGCTGGAAAATTTGCTTGCACCTCCATTTCAATCTCTGCCTTTAAATTGAAGTATAGGCTGGAGAATTTTGTTGTAATATTCCATTTCCATCTCTCATCTCTGATGTCCATACTTCATCATTGTTATGAAAACCCTTTTTGTCTTATTCTTCAATATGCCGTCTTCTTTTTCGCCTACTTTTGCACTCTAACATAACTTCCACACCACACCTCATCTTATGTATATATATTTCTATCTATGAATATAACATAATATCTAAATAAAAATGTAATAAAAGCTCTTTTATAGAGTGGGTATGGGCGTTAGCGTCGTTCCAAATTAAGTTATATTCCATGCTTGTAGGATGTGAAATATAAAACCCTCCATACAATTACTAATATATATATAGGCGTATTTAAATTCAAATAATTGCTTAATGTATAACTAAGACCAAATATTATTCGTTGAATTTAGAGATTTAATTAGGGATGTCAATCGGGTCACTCCATCAGATTTCTGGTAAACCCTACTCGGGTTGCGGGTTAATCGGATGCGGGCTAATCGGGTTGGAATTTTATCGTGTTAGAAATTTCAAATCCTAACCTTAAACGTTCAGGTTTAGGGCTAGCCCAGCGGGCTAATCGGGTTAAAAGGAAACGACTAAAAATAATCTATGTATTTTTATTCTTAAGAATTCTATATTTATAATATATAACCGTATACAAAAATCAAAGATATAAATCATATGACAAACATAAAATTCAAAATATAAAACAATCCAAAAAAATCCTAAATTATATAACATAAAACTAATTATAAATTGTTCAAAAATAGTTTTGCCTCAAGAATCAAAGTGTCTCAGAAATGAATCTGAATTCTAATTGCTTGAATAATATTATTCTTTTACATCATAATCTTTGAAGGTTCAACATGATAATTCACTTCGAACTCATAGTCATCAAACTCTTTACTATTTATTAAAAAAATATAATATTAAAATCAAATATAATTTGATAATTTATAATTTTATAACAAAAATAAAATCTTATTGTCAAAATGTCTATGCAACCAATTACATGTGCAAAGAAGAACTTACATTTTTCGAAAATGAATTTATTTTTATATTTTTTCAAAATTTGTGCTCTAATACGAAAGGAAAAATCTGATACTATCGTTGTTATAAGAATACTAAGCACATACACGCGATCCTAACAAGTTCGCCAAAACGTGATATATGATTTCTCCAATGCTTAATGAAGAAAATTACTCGTATTTATATAATGTAAAATATTTAATTGGACGAAGTTAAGAATATATACTTAAAATCAAATATGATTAAATACTACTAGTGTAAAAACTAAAAAGACGACATTGAATAAAAATGTCTTTGGATAAATCTTTTGTTATTAAATGATTTAACTTAAGAATAGGTTATTATGGATCTTGACTAATAAAAAATCTATTTTTATATAATTAAAATGAAACACAAATGTGTTTCATTAAATTTCAAAGCATGTATTAAAATTTAAGTACATTGGTAATGGCGGCTCGCCGCCGCCCCACATTCCCACCCGATGCACGTCGTTGCAACAGAAAGAGCCAACGACTAGAACCGCAGGTAAGGCTCGCGGGCTGCCCTCTGCTTTTAAGTGAGCGACACTTTGTGTCCAATTAGAGCGCGAGTGCATGACGCACGCTAGACCCGCGAATGTTTAAATTTATACCTTTTGTTTATTTTATATAAATTAATGATTTTAAAATTATTATTTTTTATATTTCAGCTGTAACAACTATTAAACTTCATTTCATTTTATTTTATTTTAAATTAGCCAACGGCTAAAAATTGCAACGACTCACATTTAATTTTTTTATTTGTTTTTTTCTATAAATACCTCAAAACCCACACTTCATTCCTCACACCAATTTCTTCATTTCTTACACATTCTTATCTACTTTATTTCTTCAAATATTTTGTTTTTCTTCTATTATGTCCAAGTTTCCCAATACTCTCAACTATCAAGTCGTGATTCAACATCTCTTATCATAAGACTACCACCATTGGGTGACCCTTGGCAAGGGTTACCAGCTACAAGACAAAACCTTTAATTAAAAAAAAAAAAGCTGGATGATTTGTGTGACCTAAGGCTCCAGCAGCCTTAAGGTCATAGAAAAGAAAGTTGTTGTGGTAGTGACATGTGTCACATGCAGTATAATTTTTATTTATTTAAATATTATATATATAAATAAAATAAAAATAAGTATATATTATAAAAATAAAAAATGATGATTTTTTCTCTAAAAAATATAAAATATTTTCTGTAATTTTTAAATATTTTAAATATATTAAAATTAATTATATTTCTTATACATAATTTAAAATATATAAAAAAGAAAATATTTTATTAGGTTGGATTGGGGTCACGAATGGAAGTAGAAATTATATTAAGTTGGGGGTTGTGTATGTAGATGAGAGAGAAATGAATATTTTATTAAAAAGTTAAATTAGATTGGGTCGAATGAAGGTCACGGATGAGGACAGTCTAAGAAATCAGTTCAAAGGTTCATGTTCTTGAAAAATGTTACAGTTATGTTAGAATTTGGATTATTATCTGTAGATACATTTTGAATAACAAATTTATGTACTCCAACTATGAAAATGTCTTAATTGTTCAACACAGTTAATAGAATTGTTCCAAAAAAATTTACCTTGGAAAATCATAGAGTTTCTATCCTTTTTACTTCGTCAATTTTCAATATGTATTAATATAAGTTTTTCATGTAGTATTTTCATTGAAAATATAATCAAACTTCAAATACATCGACAATTTCAATTATTTATTACCTTGTATTAACGAAAATTTTATTTCAGATGCGTAATTGATAAATAAACCAACTTTTATTCGTTATAATTAAAAAAAAACTCTTTAAATTATTTAATCATAATCATTTTTCCAAAATTTAATTTAATTTATGACATTGATTTCCGACTTTTCATGAGTTTGTTAGATATATAAACAAAATTTAAATTAAATTTGCTGAACTTTAAACTCATTGAATCTGTACGTCACTATGTCGACATAAAAGAAAATGACAACACTAAATATGAAAATGATCAACTAATTATATATCCACCAAACTTTGTGAGATTTTGTAAATAAATTGCTAATTATCTATTAATTTGGGGTTAATTATAAAATATAACATCACTTTTACTTGTTAGTTTATTATACAATATTAAAATCTTGACACAAAAAATACAACATTCACAATAGGCGTAGTTTACAACATCGAGCGAAATTAGTAAAGTTAAAAGTTAATGTGGTCGTGGGAAAAGTACACATAGACTAGGAACTTACCACTTTAAACAATATCATTCAATTTTTTGACACCTACCAAAAAATAACAGCGGTGGGGTTTGAACCCGCCCCTTTCCAAGTTGAGGGACTTAAAGCCCCCCCCATCTCACTAATGGGCCAAACTTTTCAAATGTCTATTTTGGGCCATACTTATCTCAACTCCAAAATATTTAGGCACAACTCAATTTTCATTTGTTACGTTAGCATTTCACTTTTCAGCCACAACATTTTTATCCCAACTCCAAACAATTCAGCCCCAAAATCAACTACAACTCAATTGTTATCATTTCATCAATTTTTATTATTATTATTCAATTTCATATATTTATTTGAATTGAGTTATTTGTAAAATTAAATTAAATGACTATAAATTCGAAAAGTACTTAATTAAAATATGAAATTACTTAATTGGAAATCCTAAATTACATTAATTAAAAAGTGAAAATGACATAATTGAAATTTCTAATATTACATAGATAAAAAGAGAAAATGACATAATTGAAATTCCTAAGTAGTTGATGCTACAAATCAGTTGGAGTTTGCCCAAATTTGTTCGATGAGATCATGTTGGAGTTGGCCATAAGCTCGTTCTTCGCGGAGAGAAACACGTCGACTCAGATAATCTCTAAATTGAAGCGGTGCACCTTGAGTTGGATTCCCGTTGGTCACTCCTGAGCTAGATCCGGCTTCATCATCGCCCTAATCTTCTCATTCACCCTCGATTATCATGTTATGCGTGATCATACATGCATAAATGATGTCGGAGATGCACGATTGTTGCCACATACGCACCAGACCTTTTACTATACCCCAACGTGCTTGGATTACACCGGAAGCTCGCTCCACATCCTTTCGTTCCGCTTCCTGCCTTTGAGCAAACAATGCTCTCTTCGGGTTTGTGGGACATGTGATCGTTTTCACGAACACCGGCCACTTTGGATATATGCCATCGGTCAAGTAGTATCCCATGTTGTTTATTCGCTCGTTGGCTGTGAATTCGATAGTCGATGCCCGACCAGCGCATACGTCATTGAAGATGGGTGACTGGTTCAGAACATTGATGTCATTGTTTGAGCCGGCCACGCCAAAGAATGCATGCTAAATCCATAAACGTTGGTCAGCAACCGCTTCTAAGATAATCGTTGGATGTGTGCCCTTACATCCAATGGTGAAGCCGCATCTCCATGCGGACGAGCAATTCTTCCACTCCCAGTGCATACAGTTGATGTTGCCGAGCAATACCGAGAAAGCTGTGACATCTCTCGTGCATATTCATCAACGCTTGGGCGTCCTGCACCGTGGGCATTCTCAGATACGTATCAAAGAAGGCCTCGACGACACTACGACAAAATGCTTTCAGGCAATCCCGGCCCGTTGCTTCTAAGACATGTAGGTACTCATCGAACATGTCCGATGAGGTACCATATGCTAGCTGGCGAATCGCCGACGTGCACTTCAGCAGCGTTGAGAGTCTGTCGCGGCCTGCACTATCGGGGCGCTGCTGGAAATACTCGTCGCGGCCTGCCAACGTGTTTACAATACGCATAAACAAGGATTTGCTCATATGAAACCGTCGACGGAACGCATCTGCACCCCATCGTGGCTCGTCGGAGAATAACCTGCGATGAGGCGTTGATCGGCAATTTCTCGCTCCCGGTGTATGTACGTGCTCTGAGCTCGAGGACGCACAGCTCGAGCTTGCGCAGCTCTCCTCCTCCAATAATGCGACCTCACCGCCAATTCAATCATGTTATCCATTTCATCCGAATCAGAACTTGAATCAACAGAATTTGGATCCATAAAATGAGATGGAAGTAGTGTAACAAAAGTGAATGAGAAAAGTGATGAAAGTGTGAGTGGAAGTGGGTTTTATAGATGGTAAAATTAATCTCGTGACCCCTGCACCACATAATTCTCTGCACAAATCTGCATCACACAATTCAATAACCAAAAAATAAAAAATTTAAAAATGCGGCTGATTTGCGACGGAGGGGCTGCAGTGCCACCGCAGCGCCGCTTTCAGCCGCTCCCCCGACCTATTTACCGACTGCGGCGCGACAACATCTCCCTCTATCCACGACTTGGTGCGGCCGCGGCTGTTTGCCTTCCTTCAGCGGCTGCGTTAACGATGATCTTATACTTTTCTTCGGTTTTCTTACAATTTCAGAAACGTGTCATAAAATATATGGGCCCAAGTGTCAAGGGCAGAAAGCCCATTACTTATTTAATTTTTTCCGGTTGATTTTTCGTTGTCTAATATCTAAATGAAGCACGGAAGCACCATCAAAGTTAATCCGAACCCTTCATTCGTCGTCACGTGGCGCGCTTCCTCCCCCACTCACCTCTATATATTTACCATACCACCAAACCCAAACCCTTATTCTCGTATTTCTCTTCAATTCCAAAGCGCTGCCGCACAAAGCTTTGGCCGAGACTAAAGGAAGCCTTAGGAAACCCTAGATCTCGCTGCAACACCCTCGAGAATTCAAGGTTAATTTTGCAACGCTGCTTCTTTTCAGGCTATTTTTGGTATCTAGAATTTCGATTTCGAATTCCTGTCCTCTTTTGTGGTCGGAGAATTGAGTTTTGGTTTGCAGATGGTGTCTGATGCGAGTAAGAAGAAGGCAGCTCAGAAGAAGGCCGCGGCCGCTGCCAAAAGAGGGGGTAAGGCCACCGCATCTAAGGCGGCTGCACCTCAGAACGGTAGCAGCAAAGTTGATAGTCTGGCCAGCGGAGTTGGGGATCTTCACATATCTGATCGGACGTGTACCGGTGTTCTCTGCTCCCATCCTTTGTCCCGAGATATTCGGGTAAGATCTCGATCCCCTATTTTCTGTTGAATTTTCTCGTGGTAGATTTCCGTATTGGGTGCGTTCTTGTAGGAGTTTTTATGTCGATTATTTATAAAAAGGCTTACTGTTCGTTATAAATCTTCTTGGCGCGACCATGATGTTTGTTTTTCTCTGGATTTGTGTAGAAAAAATCGTGCGCTCTTTGTGTATATCTGTCTATGTGTGTTTATAGTCACATGGACCAAAACAGAAAACTGTCGCTCCGTTTCTGATGTCTTCTTTTTCCCAATTCATATTGAGGATCAAATGAAGTTTGGATTGATGTCCGAAAATGCTTTGTTGCCTTGTTGAGTGGTCATAATATTACGTTTAGGTATTCAACTGTGGTCTTCTGTTATTAAGTTCGTAGTATGCAAGCTATAAATGATTTTGCACATAGCCCTTCAATATTAGGTGAAACTTGCGAGTGGGTTTTAGCCGTCAAGATGTTATCTACGTCATCAGATTGCAATTTGTGTTGTATTATAGATTTCTGCATGTCAAAATACATGTGATGTTGCAAATGATATGAGACGTAGGTGCGTTAAAGAAATTGAACTTCCTGAGCTCATGTTTGTAACATTAGTGTCATGTTAATTGGCACTTGGAATTTAATTTGCCATAATTAACCCATTCTAAAAAGGAAAATAATTAGCTGTTCTTTGGCATCACTTAACCATCTAGTGATATTGGTTCTTTATCTTTTAAATTTTTTCTGGTGTAGTGTCTCATGTTTAGTTTATTGATGCTAGCTTGGTGCACCTAGATGAGAGCCTTGTGTATCCAATAAGTTCAACCTTGTAAGGAATGCTCTGTAGTAGGTAAATTGTGTACGAATCGTAATTCCTTTCACTGTGCAACTGATATTTACAATTACAAATTTGCATTATCATATACCATCTCTTGAAGGTAATCTGATGGAGGGTTTTCTATTTTGTCATTCAGATAGAATCACTTTCTCTGACATTCCACGGCCATGATCTAATCGTTGACTCTGAACTGGAACTGAACTATGGCAGGTATGCAGTGTTCCTGGATTGTATATAGTTGATTATTTTTATAATAATGTAACTTGTAGATGATGTTTGCTGCCTTATCTTTGCAGACGTTATGGTTTGCTTGGTTTGAATGGTTGTGGAAAGTCTACTCTTCTTGCTTCGATAGGCGCCCGCGAGCTTCCAATTCCAGAGCACATGGATATTTATCACCTTTCCAGAGAAATTGAAGCTTCTGATATGTCCTCACTTCAGGCCGTCATAAGTTGTGATGAGGAGCGCCTGAAATTGGAGAAAGAAGTTGAAATGTTGTCTGCCCAGGTATATTTCATTGCTAGGTAATGCTGTTCCCCCCCCCCCCCCTTATAATAATAGCCTATTCCAATGTATTCCCATGTCTTATATGTTGTTATAGGATGATGGTGGTGGAGAAGCCCTTGAACGCATTTATGAACGGTTGGATGCATTGGATGCAGCTACTGCTGAAAAGCGAGCTGCTGAGATTTTATTTGGTCTTGGCTTTACCAAGCAAATGCAAGAGAAGAAGACACGTGACTTTTCTGGTGGCTGGAGGATGAGGATTGCTCTAGCAAGAGCTCTTTTCATGAACCCAACCATATTGTTGCTTGATGAACCAACAAATCATCTTGGTATGCTCAGTAGATAGCATGACCTTTAACTGAACTTGTGGTTTACATGGACAACTGCATGTGTTTTTTCCATGAAAAAGTTTGTTAATTTTATCTGCAATTGCTTAGTCCACATGCACAGATTATTAGCATGTTCTTTTGATATACGATCTTAGTATTCACTTTTTCACGGTCATAGATTTGGAAGCATGTGTCTGGTTAGAGGAGATGTTGAAGAAGTTCGAGCGAATTCTTGTTGTGGTTTCACATTCCCAGGATTTCTTGAACGGAGTATGCACCAACATCATACATATGCAAAGTAGGAAGATAAAGCTCTACTCTGGAAATTATGACCAGTATGTCCAAACCAGATCCGAACTTGAGGAGAACCAGATGAAACAATACAAGTGGGAGCAGGAGCAGATAGCTTCAATGAAGGAATACATTGCACGATTTGGTCATGGATCTGCTAAGCTTGCCCGTCAGGCCCAAAGTAAGGAGAAAACTTTGGCAAAGATGGAGCGGGGTGGTCTTACAGAGAAGGTGGCCCGAGATAAAGTCCTTGTTTTCAGATTCACTGATGTTGGAAAGCTCCCTCCTCCTGTTCTTCAGTTTGTGGAAGTGAAGTTTGGCTATACTCCTGATAATCTCATCTACAAGAATCTTGATTTTGGTGTAGACCTTGATTCGAGAGTGGCACTGGTGGGACCTAATGGTGCTGGGAAAAGCACCCTGCTAAAGCTGATGACAGGTGATTTGTTTCCTCAGGATGGCATGGTTCGTCGCCATAACCACTTGAGGATCGCTCAGTTCCATCAGCATTTGGCTGAGAAGCTTGACGTGGAAATGTCAGCCCTCCAATATATGATGAGGGAGTATCCTGGACATGAAGAAGAGAAGATGAGAGCCATCGTTGGAAGGTTTGGGCTCACTGGCAAAGCACAAGTAATGCCTATGAAGAATTTATCTGATGGGCAAAGGAGCCGTGTGATCTTTGCATGGCTAGCTTGGAGGCAACCACACATGCTACTGCTGGATGAGCCAACTAACCATCTGGATATTGAGACAATTGACTCACTGGCCGAGGCACTGAATGAATGGGATGGTGGCTTGGTTCTTGTTAGCCATGATTTCAGGCTGATAAATCAGGTCGCGAAAGAGATATGGGTGTGTGAGAATCAGGCCGTGACTCGGTGGGAGGGAGACATCATGGACTTCAAGCGGCACCTGAGGGCGAGATCTGGCTTGTTCGACTGAGGTGAGATGGTCGTGGCACAGCTAGTTTTCCTCGCCTCAGCTTTGGTGCGCTCGGATGGGTATTCTGTCCGGTGATGATGCTTGTGTAAGTCGCGCATTAGGAGATAGATGTAAAATGGGTGCTGGCTGCTATATTCTCTTCCTTGTGCAAATGCCCTGGCGTCCAAGAGGCGGAGGTGGATTCTCCCTCCACTAATATTATTCTTATTATTATTATTATTATGCATGTTCTATATAAATTTTGATGTACTGAATTTCCATTGTCGTCCTTGACCATTTAATGTTTGATCTAGTATTTTTAATAAACATATAACGACTGCCGTCATATTTTGCTATTTTGCGTTGTTGAGGATTTGGAATACTGGGGTTTAATATGTTATTGATGATCATTTGAAATTGATTATGTGAGGATTTACATCTTAGGCTTTTATTTGGATTTTTTTTTTTTTATTTTTTTTTTGATCTGAATTGGAAGCGGAAGCGGATCTTCGGCTTTAGTAATTAAGATTTGCCAAATAGCTGCCCAACTTCAATCCGACTTTCATATAACGCGGAATTAATTTCAGTGGACGAATTCAAATAACAATAACAAATTAATATTCCAATATTATATTCTGTTATCCCAAAGTGATACGCAAAGTTAAAAATACGAGCCTTCGGATGTGAACAAAGATGATACACTTTAGCCACGCGAAGTAAAATGAAATCCAAACTTTGGCAAATTTATTATGTGAATATTGTAATAGGGTTGTTTATTTTGATGATTGAGTATTTGTATCCGAATCTCTCCAATGCCATTTTTAATGAGATAGATTAAATCAAATTAGTTCAAATAATAAGAGTTATATAAAATCTTGGGATGGCTTAAAATTTTAATTTTTCAAAATAAACAAGGATCTATCTAATCTAAGTTAATTCTGAAAACTTAAATGATTTAGAGATTTTTATATTTTGGAGTTTTTCTATATCACGTCACGTTAACAATTACAATGTACATGAACAAATGACGCTGGTAATTTTGAAATCCCAAACTGCAAATTCTACAAATTCATATGTCAAATCGTTAATAGAGAAGTGTTTTGTTGAAGTAAATTCGGTCGTATATCGTTGCGAAGTCATGCGTAAAATCATTATTCTTAACGACAAAATACAATTTAATTGGTAAAACTTTTCCTCCCTAATCAATAAGTCATATATTCGAGTTATATATGTGTGTGCTTTTTCTAATTTATTTTATTTTCTTCTAAATAAAACGGTTGTTTCCCTTCAGTATAAATAGAAAATAAAAATTACAAAAAGACTCGAAACTTTGTATTTTCAAAAAAAAGAAGACAAATGCTCCCCAGGGGAACTATAAAGAAATCGTAAGGGGTACGTACTTGTTCAAAAATAGGTCAAATTCCCAACGTAATTCCCATTATATACCGTAAAAAAGAATTAAAATAAAAGAAATCAAACAATAAAAATAAAATAATGCTGTATGTCCCAAAATAAGCACACTAATCAATCAGCAGCTTTTAACCATGGTCTCATAACAACCCCAACCGCCACCACCTGCCACGGTGGAGCCCCTCTCCGCCGCCCATTGCTCCGCTAGTATCCCCTCGAGCTCGCTCGGGGGGCAAGGCAGCGTCAGCGCGCCGTCGTGATCGAAGCCGTACTCCTCGGCGGCCTGTGATACGGACATCATATGCCCGAGCCCAACCAACATGGTAACCACGCGTGGGCCTACAACGTCGACCAAGCCTCGTG
>JAYDZE010373254.1:0-17341 GCA_034509125.1 Monilaria moniliformis
TTCAACAATCTTTCGAGAAAGGCTACCCAAATCTTCAATACCAATCAACCGTGCATCTCTTCTCACAACATAAAAAATAGATGTTCGGGGGCGGGGGTGGGGGGGTCGGCCACCCCATCCCGCCCCCCTAGATCCGCCGCTGTGGTTGAGATACATACTTCGAGACTTTAAGGTTAACATGGAAGAACCTTCACTTTTGTATTGTGACAATCAGGCAGCTCTTCATATTGCAGCTTATCTAGTTTTTCATGAACGCGCTAAGCAAATTGAAATTGATTGCCACATACTTCGTGCAAATTTGTGAGCATGACATGTTAAGCCAAGTTATGTTCCAACATATTTCAGCTACAAGATATCTTTGCTAAAGCGTTGTAAAAAGATCAATTTACTTTTCTGCCAAGCAAATCGGGAGTTTACGAGTATTAAGGAAAAAATGCGCAGTTCCTTGTAATTATCTTTTACTTTATTTAAATTATTACGTTCTCACATGGATAATGATAGTGCAAATAATTTAAAAATGTACATTTAAATTAAATCAACTAAATCAAATTCAAACTTTGATCTTTTATATTTCTTAAACTGGAACAAACCTATTGTAAGATAAGCAAGAACTTTTTGGTTCGATTTGGAACATAAATCAATGCTTTTATCTTTAAGGATGAATTGAGGAAGTTGGAGCTATAATTTCATAGTGATTTGAGAGGCTAATTGGGACTTGGTGGAGGACCGGGGAGGTGGAGAAACTGTGGCAGCAGCAGAAGACCTTCGATCTGTCATTGCGTCAAAGACTACAATGCGTTTAGAGGTCATATTTTAGTTTTGGGCGTGAACCAAATTAAATATTATTCGTCTAAGTACACGAACTTTCAATTATTTTGATTTCTAAGATAGTTGTCAACTTTCGATAAATTAATAGCATTGTAGTTAATTGTAGTGGCAAATTAATGCCGTCATAACAAATTGAAATGGTGTAGAAATCTAACTACATTTTATAGTATATCGGCGATCTTTTAAGCATGTAGATCTTTTAGACGTCTGCCTCGACATTAATTTAGAGGCAATTCATTACTGTGTGAAAATTTACATAATTCATGCGCAAAATCAAAATTTAGAAATATAATTTGAATTCATGCTTAAAATGAGAATTTAATGAAAGTAGGTATATATAGGTGCAATTGCTCATTTTTATCATATATACCGTCGCAGAATTTGCACTTGATGATTATATCATGATTAGAGCATCTTAGATTGGATAGGTATTGGTATGCCACAATAAAAACTGTATGGCATTTTCCTTTCGAAAGAAAAAAAAAATGTATGACATTTTCGGAAAATCTTAGAAAATATTACCAATCATATATAAAGATATTAGTGAAAGGTTGTGTCATGAGTTTTTCTGTTTCTTTGTTTCCTGTTCAATTTTTTAATTTTTGGGAAACGGATATAAGTCATCACAGAAATTATAAAAAAAAAGAGCAGCTTATATGGTAATTTTGCGATTTATTCGTATGGCTATTCTGGGAAATTGGATTCATGTGCACAAACTAGGCACATGCAACCGAACCGACATACCATAACAAATTAATAAATTAGCCCTTACGCCCACCGTGCACCTCTCTTGTTCAGTTATTTGACCTTTTCATATTACGATACATACTACTGAGCAAACAAGTTAGAAAACTCCATTAATTATTACCAAAATCATTCCAGAATATGATTAATCCAATTGGTCAACTTTTCTAAATTAAGAAAAAAAAATGAATTCGGTTTTGGTTTTTATGTATACAAATCGGCGATTAAATTTAACTGCTGGACAATCTTACGGTTCCAATCCAATTTTTAGGTTAATGGTTACAAAAGTAAGGTAACGAATATGAAAAAGTAAGAACTATATATACAAAGATAGATAGTCTATTAAAATAATTAATGAGTCAAATATCATTTACTTAGGTAAATTTTTAATTAAGACAATAATACTTAAAAATCAGCTATAAAAATTTAAACACTTATAATAATCAAGAACAAAACATAAACATGATATAGATAAAGAAAAAGTTAGTGCAATAAATTAATATGTATGAAAATATATTTAGGAAAAATATCATCACATTACATCCTAATCTTTTGTTTCACAAAATTATGCTAAATTATGGATGATATCAATTGAATTAATTATGAAATATCGAGATTTCACAAAAATGTCATAAGGGTAATTTTTTATTCTAGAATATCGATGTGCCCGCCGAATGTGAAATAGAACTATAATTAAATTTTATAAGTATAATGTGGCGCAAAATGTCGTAATTTTGGGTATTATTATATAAAAATGAAATATTAGTTCATATACTATTTCTATTTATAACTCATACTTAATTAATTTAATTTTTAGGATATATTTAATTTAATATTAAAATTTGTAATTTGATAAAAATAATTATACTATATAACTATAATCAATAATTGAAAGTGAAATTGCATAATTAATACTGAAAATAAGAAAAAATAAAAAGAAAATAAAATTTCGAAAGGAATAAGCAAAGGAAAAAAATAAAGAAAAAAGAAAATAATAAGCATTACAAACAAATTGTACATCACAACAAAACTGATTAGAGATTTTAAAAAATACTTAAAAGTTCAATTTTCAAAACCAAACTCAAATTTTAAACGATAATAGAATATATATACTTTTTACATATCACACATCAAATAAAGTATTTTTAATTTGACATGCATATTGAATATTTATCATTACTAAAGTTGTTCAATTTTTGAAAATAAAGAAAGAAAGAAAGAAAGAGAGAAAAAGAAAACAAAATAGTTGCAAATTGAAAACTTGCTCTTTAATATATAATATAGATTTTAATACTTAGGAATGAATTTTGTATGGATATATGGTACGGATATAGGCGATCTTGCTTACATGGCAAATGATCAATGAAGCATACAAAGGAAATAAAACAAAATAAAAATCTCAAAACTGAATAGTACCTCCCATGGTGAGGCTGGGCCTAAGGCCCAACTCCTGTCATGGAATCCGTAGATCCAATTATTTTGGACAACGGACTGGGTCAAAGATCTAAGCCCACAAAAATCGGTCTAAACTATTTTTTACCGCCAGAAGTGCCGCAAGCTCGCTGACTCATAGTCTTAGTCGCGCGGCCGTAGAGAAATTTCTTCTCTGGTAATCGAGATGGCGGACGGTTAGAGCTCCGCCACGGCCACCGGGATCCGCCGCTCCACTTCATGCATCTCCGCCGTGTACTTCTCAAGGTTCTCTCTCTCAGAGTGAGAGGCACTCGGTTAGTTGGTTATATGTATCAGTTTACTTATTTTAGTGGTTAAACGAAGCAATGTGGGGAGACGGAGAGAGAGAATTTGAAATCATTGTCCTACCAATGGATCTTGAATGCGATCATTGAATTGGATGAACAAATGATCACAGTTTTGCTTTCACTTTTTATTCGTTGCTCCGCACATGGATTTAATTTTGCAGAAACACTAACATTTGCAGCAACGTGAGTTCTGCTGATTAAAACAATTTCTTCTGCACTTAATTTTTTGAGTGACGTGAAGCGCATCACCAGAGAAAACCTTTGGTCGGTTTTAGGGAATTTAATCTCACGGCTATATCAGCAGTGGCCGAACCAGAATAAACGTTTGAGGTCGTTATAAATTTTATCCGACGAGCCTATATGTGAATCTATTGAAATTTTCATGTTCAGGAATTGGGGGCTGAAGCGATGAAAAAGCTCGAGATTTTGTTGAAATTGCTCTCTGGTTTGTCTTGTTGAAGTTCGCCTACTGGAAGGCGACTGCTTCATGAAAAGGTGGTTAAATATCTTGATGCAATCTTATGAAAAGGTTTGCCTCTTTGTCTTTACTTTTGTTTTTACATGCTCAGCATCAAATGATTGGGATCATTAGCAATATATTAATACCTTAATACACATAAGTAGTGACTGCAGTGGTGATCGAAATGATTCCTTGCGCCAATGGGAACAAATTATTTAAGACAATTACGCTCGTAACTAATGTAACTGGTTTCTTAGAGGCTACTTTATTGGTTAAGGTGTTAATCAACTTTCAATTTTAGTGTATTTTTTTAGAATTCCACTGCCTCTCTATAGATTTGAATCCATCGCATCTGAATTTTTAAATATAATTTATTTATCCTATGTAATTTGCAGAGTATTACACAAAAATGTGATTGACTTAGTATATATCGAAAATAATGATTGAAAGTTATCATAAACTAAAAAAAGTAGTAATCCTAAGCAATGAGTTAGTTGTAACGTTAAAATCCTGTTTTGCTCTCTGGAAACATAATTACTCAAATTAATTCGGAGATATATAAAAATAATATATCTCATCATTTATTAATGTGAGGAAAAGAATGGGTAATAGGTAAATGCTACGATGACCAAGGTTGACACCAAAATTTTGGATTCCAGCCGTTGTCTCTGGTAGCATCAGCCCTCATTTTATTTGGGAAATCTGTTGTTTTATTAGTTAATTGTATAATCTATGCTATAGATAGATAAAGGAAAGGAAGCAGCCATATTATAAATTATAATGATCAATGAGAGCGTTTTTAAGGTTTATATAGAAAATGCAATTCCATGTTGGTTGGTCTTTATGGGAAATTGTGGTCCGTAGCTGTAACGTCCTTGCTTTTTCGGAATACCAAACACTATTTCGTGTTGCACCACCGCCATCACCATCGTCTCCGCCGTTGCCTGTAGGTGAATTTTCCAATCTCCCAAACCTCATATGTCTGCATATCCCCCTAAACTATCTCGCTTGTTCGAAAACCGCAAAAAAGATTGGGTCTCTCTCTCTCTCTCTCACACCTTCTTTCTATCATACTTAATACACCAACCAACATTTTCATAATTTCTACGGAACAAAGATAAAAGCCCTTTTCTTCTCTTACCTTTTTCACAGGTTCCTTTTATGAAACTTTCAGTTCGCAAGCTGCAAAAAATTTTCTAGGCTTGGGCTCCTTGCTCTCTAGATCGAGCCCTTGCGTTTCCCCTTCTTGCTGTATTTTCCCCTTTCGCTTTGTTTTGATATTCTTCGCCTCTTATTCGAAACTCGTAGCTCTCTTACGGGGAATTTAGCTTCCAAGATCTGTTTGTGTTGGAATTCCGACTTTTTATGGGTAATGCTTTAATTAATTAGCTGCATTCCTCGGGATTCTTCGATGCCATGTACCATTCTCGCATGTGATTCAGATGGAACAGGAGCTCAGCAGTGAAAGATTCATGTAATGGGAGGGTAATGGTTAATGAAGTTGGAGTTTAGGCGTTGAACTATTAGTAATCGTCCGTGGATTTGTGTTTAGTGCAAGATTTGGATTCTGCGGTGCAAACTTGCTTATGTGGGTGGGTTTGCTGCTATTAAACTTAGAGAGTTGCCGGATTTGGTTTTTTGATACAAGGATATTTGAGGAGATTGTCCATTTTTATGAAACTCAGCTCCCAACCCCCTTCCCCCTGAGAATTTTCTTGAACAGCGCAGATTTCACGTGTAAAGTGAGAAGTAGGAGCCGCTTATGCCATGGGTGGAAAATGAATCTCTTCAATTGGGATTGGCTGCTTGAGTTGTTCTGCTCGAGATGATCGACCAATTTATTAATTTTGTTATTAGGCCGCCTAGGTATGTGTCCTGCTTGAAGCTCATTCACTTTTTTCCTCTATTTTTTTTTCTTCACATGAACTCCTACTTCCATTTTACTAGCATGATGAAGATCTGTTTTGGCCTTTGGGTTTCTGAATTATATGAAAGCAGGGATTGATATTGTAGTTTGTAGTTAGTATGTAGATATTAGCTCTGCATCCTCAAATTTCTGAGCCTACTTGTTTTCTAGAGTTGAAGCAAAGTAATCATGTTGCAGAGCTTGAATGCGAAATAAATGTCTGCCCTACTGAAAGGGTTAGATTGCTAAACCGTCTTCTCATAATTGATCAGTCAAGGAGCTAGAAAAGGAAATGGTGGTATGTGTTTTTGCTGTTTTAGGTAATATAGAAAAAAGAACAATTAGCACGGGAATTATGCAAGCCATGGGACTGATTCTGTAGACAAGATACTGTCTATTTACTGCAGACTACTGATTGCATGTTCACTTGTATTAAACTTTCATCCTAGGATCAGTTTATTTTGGGCCTCAGTTTGACTTCTGAACTGGGATGATTCGGATGCATCACCAACTCATACTTTGTTGTCACTTCTTATTGATGAATTTGTTGTCCATTTACCTTTTTTGATTCTTTTACTTGTCTTCGAACATACTTATCCTGGTGTTGGTTGATAGTGGAAATTTCAATTTCAAATTCAGAATAACCATAATCAGGAAATTCTTTGCTACACATGCATACTTTTCCTTTCTGTTTTAATAACAGTTTGGACTTTTCCCAGACGGGCTTTTACAAATGGTCATCTGGAATGCAGCTTCAAATGTGATAAAATATCTTGTAGCATCTAGTGTTAATCTTTCTTTCACTCCTTTTTCTTATGATTGTCATTAGGCTTCATTTGAGAGTATATTATGTGTCAACTCGCATGTCTTCCTGTTTTTATTTTTGATTCCTACTTTTTGCCTGTGAACTTGTGCAAACTAAGCTATTATGGCCTCAAACTTGATAGAAGATTAGCTGAATTCGAAGGTGCACCTGTGCTTGCTAGTAAGTTCTGTACCCAAGTTTCAGACAGCTACATATTTATCATGGTATTTCTGCCAAGTACTTTTGGCAGTAATTGTCATTATAATCTTTCCAAACCTAAAGCATGAATAGTAGTTTAATAGTTTACTTTTTGAGATTTCTCAAATTTCGTGAACTTGTATCGGTTTACGAAATATCTATCTACACATATGAGCAAGTTGCTACTGTTATTATTTTAATTTAGTTCTCCACTTGCTATGGAAACAGGGCAGATTACAACCCAGATCAATATCTATGGGAAGATGTAGCCATTACGCTCCTTCACAAGTCCCAGATGATTCACCTCTCCCTTGTGTTATATATTGCCATGGAAACAGGTATACTATCTTCTCTTGGGAAATTTATTATGTTAGATGTTGCTTCTGCATATTTATGAATTATTGTCTTTCCTCACTTATCTGCTGAGGATGACCCTTATGAATTTTGTTGTGTTTGAGAATAACAAAGTATGAGAAGATCACTCATTTGTAGGGTATATTATTAACTCCACCTGGATGTTTGATTTTACTACTCATAGCCCTGATTGTTTGCAGAATCAAACCTTCACTTATCAACGTCTTGCTTCTTTTAAGGAATCAAAACGGTCTATAACATGACCACTTTACTTATTAGGAATAGTTACTAGGAATCAAAACATGAATAGAATAACTTCGAAACTACTTACATCCCCAAAACAGCCAAAAATTCCCAAGGCTTTGCGACAATATGCTATTTGGCCAATTCTTTTAAAGTTATCAATGTAGCCATGATTCCAACACTTAGTGCAATCTTGGCCAATTTCTCACACTGGAAAATCAGCTGCTAATACCAAATGACGTGTAAGTGCGCATGCACGGGCACAAAATGTCTCATTTTAAGGGATAGGGGGTTTTATTAACTCTAGACTTGGTGAAGTGCACCATCTTCCACGTCATTGCACATGACAGAAAATTTTGGTTAGCCTAGCAAACGGGGCTGAATTTCACTGTTCAAATTATGTCTAAATTTGACAATTTCAAAAGATTTCACCAAAAAATTTAGGCCTGTTCCATGTCATTGCACATGTAAAAGAATTATTCCCAACTATAACCGACCAAACAAAAAATGAAGATATTCCCAAATTTATGTGGATTAGAGAACAGAACAAGAGATTTCATATATGATGTGGTGAAAACATATTAGTTTTTTTTTTCTTGTTGCGCAGTGGATGTCGGGCAGATGCAAATGAAGCAGCTGTAGTTCTTCTGCCTTCAAATATCACAGTGTTCACCCTTGATTTTTCAGGTTCTGGCTTGTCTGATGGGGATTATGTTAGTCTTGGTTGGCACGAGGTACATTTCTTTTGTCATCTTTTATCTTCTTTACTGTGTATTGCATGACTGAACTAAAAGTTCCTGCCTTAATTTCAGAAAAATGACCTCAAGGTTGTGATATCATATTTGAGGAGCAATGAGAAAGTATCCCGCATTGGCCTTTGGGGAAGATCAATGGGTGCAGTAACAAGGTTGGTGATTGATTATCTCACTGCCTCAGATATATTGAGCTAACAAATCATCTTATCACACCCCTAACGTTCTCATGTTTGTACTTGTTTACCACTGGGTTTTAAGTTCCCATTTCAAAAGTGAAACGTCCGGTGCCCAAAATATGTTATTGTGATGATCTCAAGTTTTTTCTTGATTCATTAGTTACTTTGTTTTCCAGAACGATGTAACTGTTCAGGATAGACCGGTTTGGGTCTTTACTAGAATAAAGGAGCATATCTCTGTCTAGCTCATGTTTTGCTTTTTAATTCTTGCTCTTGACTTTTGATCATCGTCTCAGGTTGATGTTGTTTTTGAACTAGATATTTTTGTAGGAATTGCTTTTGTCAGATTCTGTCATGATTTTTGTTTTACGTTTTCCGTTCAGATATTCATTCTTACCCGATTGCTTTCGAGATGCTACTAAATAGATACTTGTTCTTACATGTATAACCTTTCATGAAATGTACTGTAGCCTTCTTTATGGAGCAGAAGACCCATCTATAGCTGGAATGGTGCTGGACAGTGCCTTCTCTAATTTGTTCAATCTGATGCTGGAACTTGCAGATGTGTACAAAATCCGGCTTCCCAAATTTACAGTATGGACTTCTGTTAACATTCTTTGCAATTAGTTGCCTCACTGCCTGTGTCTGTATGTAAAGTTGGTCTTTTGCTTTAATCCTTTTTATTACCTTGAGAATTCGGATGCTTCCAGTTCAAACTTCTCAATTGTATCATATAGTATATTAGTTTATGAAGTTTTTGTAGTAACAAACAACTCCTCCTGTAATTCATTGGTAGGAGTTAGCTAAACCATACTTCATTGTCCTATGTTATTTTTACTCAACCAGGACAGTCTAGCTGATCATCTTTGTTAGAGGCAGTTTTAGCTGTGTGAAGTTCTGGAATTTTGTAATTGATGTGTAAGATTGATAATATTGATACGACTCAATTAGTAATACCACCTTGTCTCCCCATGCCAATTACAGGTTAAGATGGCTCTTCAGTACATGCGAAGAGTAATACAGAAGAAGGCCAAATTTGATATCACACGGCTTGATTGCATAAAGGTCTTAACTTATCTTTAGGAGAGTAGTGAGATTGTCAATTTTGGTCCTACCCTTGTTCCATACTCTCCAAGAAATCTTGTTTTTATAAATCTATTCTCTTGCAGTATTTATTGTGATATGTGGGGAGCTCTGATATAGTTTTGCTGCTAATGCATTGTACTAACCAAACTGGCAGGTTGCTCCCAAGACATTTATTCCTGCTCTGTTTGGGCATGCAAAAGATGACAAATTTATTCAACCTCGGCATTCTGATGCTATCTTTAATTCGTATGCGGTGCGGGCACATTCTCTAGATCTTTATCTTTTTTTGAATATTCTTTAATATTCTATGCAGTAAGTTTTTGGTTCTTTACAGGGTGATAAAAATATTATCAAATTTGACGGCGACCACAACTCATCTCGGCCTCAATTTTATTATGATTCTGTGTCTATTTTTTTCTATAACATCCTCCATCCTCCTCGCCCTCCATCTTCATATTCAACAAAGATTGAGAAATACTATGATCTGGAAGATGTTAAAGTCGGTGCTGGTGTGGAAGAGGTAGCTCCTGTTATATATATGTGCTTGGAATTATTTCTTTCACATAGTACATGTCAATTTTGTGCTAAAACTTGAGAAATTAATGTTCTCGCCCATGCCTATTGTAGAACCTTTATCTAACTATTTGGTTTATTTTTGTACCAAATTTTCGAAATGATATTGAAGCACTGTCTCAAAAAAAAAAATGCTATGCTGAAGCTCCGAATATGCGTGTGTATATACATGTGTGGGTGTGTTTGTGTGTACAGATCTGTGTATTTATTTGTACTTCTGTGTTATCCCTTGCATTATGAAGTTGCAGATTCCTTTATAAAATTGTTGTCTAAATGCCCAACAAATATTAAAAGAAAAGGTCAGTGGTTGCTTAAGCCTGTGACAAGTATATATTTAACGGGGAACTGATGAGATGACTACTATTGTGCATGACATGTAGTTCAATTTGGATTTAAACCTCAAATTTGCAGCTGCATTAACATAGTCTTTGTGGCTCGTGAATGTATTGTAGAATTCATTCTACTGTGTACTCAGTATAATTGAGATTATGACGAAGCTTACTCTGCTGATTATGACCTGATACTTGATAAACTAGTTTCACTCTAATATATATTTCTTGTTAGTTATACATTATCTTCAGTTACAACTTACACGTCCTGAAGTTTATAATCTGTAGTGTACAACTTGGTAACTAATACGTCCTTGTATACTTTGCTTCAATGGCCTTTACGCACTGTGCTTTCCTTGGATGCCGGTCTTTTGTATGTGCTGATTTAACTATTTTCCTTTTTCAGAATATCTTATATGAGATAATAGCTGGGCTTCGCAATGCAAGTGCCGATGCACCTAGTTCTTCTGCTGCACCTCGTAGCATTTCATCTACAAAATCTGTGGGGGAACTACTCTCTGACATAGCACCTGTCTGTAATGTAGCACTCTCTCTCTCTCTCTCTCTCTCTCTCTCTCTCTCTCCCCCTCTCTCTCCCCTTCAATTAATCTGTCTTTGGAGTTTTAGAAGTGTAAACACACAATCACAATTGACACATACAATGAAAACTCTGTTCAGATTTCGTAAAATATTCATTTCTTATCCAATCGTCAGGCTCCAGACCTTTTATAGATGTTACGCAAATTTCTGCTACGATATAAAAAGCTGCATTTTCAATATTATGATAATCATTGTAGGATGCTTTGACTTCTGAAGAAGCTGATCTCAAGATTCTCAGCGGCAGTAGCACATCACCTCAAGAGGTACTTGCATCTGAACCTGCTTCAAGTGAAGCATTGTTACACAGCTATTTATCAGTATCTAAAGCTCTTGAATTTCAATTTGTTAGGACAAGCAAACAGGCCAAAATGAAGAGTGTTGCTCCTACACGAGCTCAAACAGAGAAAGTTGGGGAAGATGCTCGTCTCTGGGTAGTGATGATCTACCTTCTATGGAGACAAGCATCAGTAACTCTGATCAGGTGTCTTTTCATACCTCATTTTCACAACACCAAAAAGGCTGCTAGTCACTTTAGAACTATGTTTTTGCAATATTTCCCGCTAGTCTCTCCTTATTCGATTTTTAGTTCTTGTGAGATCGTTGAGGTCTGCAAAAGCATTGTGATCAAGAAATTATAATTGCTGACCGTTAAAACTTGTCTGAGTTTCGTTCAATTATATTTGGTAGCTCCATTTCTCCATTTTTGCTGACAAACAACTTTACTTCAATTTACAGACTACTATAAAGGTCGTTGCCATGTCTCTTAGAAATTCAGAACAAAGTACATTAGAGTCTCCAAAGGACGACACAAAGAAGAAGAAGAAGAACAAAGCTAGTTCGAGCACAAAGAAGTCAACACGGGAGAAATTTGAAAAGCTGGAGGCTTTAAGCCAGCGCATTCGTCTTTGCATCTTGAAGAGAGTTAATCATAGGAGAAACTGCTCGACATGACTAACCCTCATTTTAGAGTAGGATGCTGCTTTCTTAGTCTTCCATCTTCTACTTCGTATTCTCCAAGGAAAAGCCCAAGTTTGATATGTTGTTAGGAGGCTACCCACTTTGCTTATTATGTCATGCTGCTCTTACCACCATTTTAACCACTCACTTTCTATTACATCCTATTTCTTCTGCATGTCGAGTTCTGCTTAATTATCTCATACTGAAAAAGGATACAAAAATCAATTGCTATTGTTTATTATAATTATTTAATGGAAAAGTGAAGAGCAGACTTTCTAAGCTATATAATCAGAAAGATTAAACTGAACACTCTCACCCACTTAGAAGCAAAGTTTCAAGCGTGTAGTCAAACTGACACTTCTAAACCTAACTTTCTGTTTACAATCTAAATACTAGGTTCTTAATGCAGTTATATGTATATATATTAGACACTAGAGATACATGGTGACAACTAAGAAGCCGAGTAATATGCAACTCTATGAATTACATATTACCAGAGAGCTTTTCCGATTGGTTTTCATTGCCAATGGGTAGTTCTGCTGAAGGATCGAACTGCCCACTTGTTAAGAAAAGGGGATGCGGTTGTTGGTAAGTAGAGTGCAAGCTCGACTCCAGTATTGAATGGGAGATAGTCATTTCTTGTTTTGTAAACTCCAAATCACTGCTCCCGCGTTTCCCTTTCACTGGTCTCCCATTAGGGCTCTCAACTGGTGAACTTGCATGACAGCCAGAATCAGGGGTTAGAGGCTCGTGATGAGAGGACAAGGATTCATCCAGAGAAAAACTCTTTGCAGAAGCATGTTCGTTTGCAGGCTTGTCCACAAAAGGTGATTCAGATGTTGGAGCCGGGGTTGCAGGATCAGTTTTATTATCAGATTCTGGGCAAACATCATCTGTCTGAGGAGCAGAAGCCCCTGAACCAGGCGCTTCTGAAAGAACACCACTGATGCGCTGCTGTTCTTCAATAATTTTTTTTAAGTACTTTCCTTGGGCTTCTATCCGTAACTGTAGCTGTCTTTGCACCTGAAAGAACCATTAGAAGCCTCATCAAAGAACAATTTTTCACAGCCAAAGAACAAAAGACTTCGTAAATGTTCAGCCTTCTCATGTGGTAAAATAAAATGGTGCAGCTTGAATTTATACATATGAAGAACAACTGCTGTGCCTACATCTCAACATATTTCGAATGAATTTCTAACAGTTCGGTGCGGTAACTAGTCGTCTAAATCCAGATATATCTTAAGAGAATCTTCTGTCCATGAATTAAGACAACTTTCGTGGGGTTTAGAAATGTGAGTTATCAAGATATCTCCCATATAAAAAAATTAGCAAAAAGTTAAATAAAAAATATCATAATATATACCTCTAATTGCTCATGCAGCCGCTTTTGGACCTCCATTTGCAGTTTGAGCGCTTCAGTTATTTGCATTCCACTACAAGCAAAAAAAGAAAAAGAAAACCTCTTGTTTAAGTCATTACTTTCTAATCATAATACTAAAGTAGCATGGGATGATGGTAATAAAGTGTCCGGTTAATCAACATATGAGAAAAAATAATCAATAATTTACCAGATGTCCTCTAATTCTATAATATAGTCATGAAAATTAAGACATGGTCCAAGTGGACAAAGATAAGAAAATGGATTCTACTCACGATGAACCATCCAAGCAGGAAAGCATGTCGCCTGATTCTTTCTTATCAGCTTTTTTCCCTTATTCCAAATCAAGTAAAACTTATCAATAATGGAACACCAAAAATTCTCAAAATCTGAAGTATGTTTCAAGAACTAAAATGACAATGGACTAAGAGTATAGAACTACATTAACCTACCATCAGAAGAAGAATCTGGAAGGTACTTAGCCAGTCGGTACTTCTGTTTGAGACAAATAAATGTTAGTCAAGCTGTGAATGAGTCAACTATATCAGACACCAGAACGGTGAAAGTGGAAGGAATTCCATGGCATCGATACCTGCAAGTGGCTTTTTACATGGTAAATTGTTAGCCCTTGAACTCCCATAACTCTGAGAACACCTTTAGGAGTGGCTCCTGAAGAAAATAATATTTAATAAAACATTAGAAGTTTTCCTACATGAACGAAGACTGCAATAGGCTTTTTACATTAAATTTCTAGAATCCATTACTGATAAAAATGCAGGAATTTTTTCAGTTTTTCTATAGAATTACACAAGGTAAACAAATGGAAAGTCTTTCCTGTATCAGGAAAAGAGGAAACAAGAAAGAGCTGCTTCATGCATAACACTCAGTGCTACACATTTCCCCAATTCAACATACGTATCGCCAACAAACCTTGCTTGTACTCAATAGGACTGGCAAACTAAGCGTTGTGTTTTATCCACCATAAGCTCAAATTGTAACTTCACATAAGTAAACCACAGCAAATAACTGTGAAGAAGCAATGCTACCTTTTAATGAATGAGCAAAAGCTAAAAGAACAATTTCCTGTTTGTTCTAGTATCTCCAACATTTACTACATCTTTTAAGTTGTTGGGTACTTATTACTTTTTCTTTCCTTCCTGTTTGCTTTTGGGATTAATGTGAAACTAATGTTATCAAGTAACAAGAACTCACGATCTGGCCCACCAAGCTGCGCTACAGCATCAACAAACCGTTCATGAAGCTCATGTGTCCAACGGAGCCGCTGCTTAGATGCCAAACTTTGATTGTTGCTCCCACTGTTAGATCCACTGATAGGATCCATTGAGCTATCAACAGAGTCTAACGGCTGACTTCAAACAATTGGATTGCTGTGAACTAAGCTTGAACTAGGAACACCATTGGGCTGACATATATTTCATTAACCTATGGCAGGAAACAGATAAAGAAGGTCAATATGATATAACTGAACAAGTGCGTCAATCTTAAGAAAAGAATTGATGATATGACAAAGACAAACACTAAAGAATAGCATCAATACATGTAGTACAAATTTCTTGGTTATCATTAGTTGGAAAGTATTGCAAAACCATTCACTTCTCCTTTTCCCCTCCAAATGAATGCAGAACGGATAAATTATTGCAACCAAAACCAAATTCCATTCACATGATGAAATCATGAAAATATGTTATCATCAGTGGCTTTAGTCATAGACACAGTTTCATTCTGAAAACAATTAATAAAACATCCTAATGTAACAAGCTTCAAAGAATTCAAATTACAAACCTAAAAAATGTTAATAGGCTCATTTTTTCTATGAATAACTATTAAGTAACTAGTGATAGGGAATTTCAAACTTATCAAAATTAAGTGAAGATACAGTTAACCACCAGTTCCAATAGCATCACTTGAATTCAGTAATTTAAAGTACTATAACGAGTTATAAACAAGCAGTACACGAGAGAAAATAAGTGATGGCAATCTACAATAGCCACAGAGAAAATAGAGATGATATATCATATATCAAGTACCTAGTTTCTATGACCTTTAATGAAGCAGCTGATATTGGTTGGTGACCACATACTATCCATACAAAGTGATGGACCAGAAACCAGGAGAGAGAGAGAGAGAGAGAGAGAGAGAGAGAGAAGAGAGAGAGAATAACACAAAAAGAGAAAGCACTGCAGTAAGTTGCATTATCTGATTCCATTAAGTCCGAAGAATCTCTCCGAAAGCATGAAATAGAGCACATTTACACCATTAAACCAAGACGCAATAACCGTGACGTTTTTCCGAATTATGGCCAAAATATACATAATCAGACGGCTTTGCTTTGTTCTTCCAGAAATTTGCAGTACACATCAGAAATCAACATTCTCAAAATTCAAATGCTCGAGAGAAATCGAAAAGGAGTTTACCCACGATAGCGTGTAATTAATCCCAGAAAAGCAGGTGCAGAATTCAAAGAAGAAAAACACAATAGAAACAGAGGTAAAATTAGTACCCAGATCTACGAAATATAAAGCAGCGATCCTCCAAATCTTTGAAGAACACCAATTAGATGCAAGCATGCTATAATCCCGGCTGCTAATTCGAAGCTCAGGAACCCAAACTCCTGGGGAAAATATCAAATTGAGTGGACAATGATAGGTTATTCAATAAGGCAAAATTGCAAGCGGTGCAATGAATGGAGTCTGGAATGGAGGAGCACTCAGCTGAAATATGAGCTGGTTTGGGGGAAACGGAAAGAGGAAGGGTGGGGGTGGGGGGTATTTTACCAGTACATTGATATCATAATTGAAATTGTCTAGTACTGCTTGGGATTGCTCATCATAATTTCATAATAACGGAAAATTGTTACTCGTAATTGATGGACTAGCATCCAATTTATATAACTCACTCAAATTAACTTTTAGTTAATACTTAATTTCCTTTAATTCAATTTGTGATTTTAGCCAATTGATTTTGTGAAAAAAACGAATCGGATTTTTTTTTTATTTTTTCTTAGTTCAGATATTTGAAATTACACTTTTCTCAGAACTTGAAAGGCAATTCAAGCATGGAAAATACATTTATATTTGTTAATCGATTGACGAGGTTGCAATATGGGCTTACATTCCTTTATTGATCAAAAACTTCATTTAAAAAAAAAATATATATATATATATACTACATTGATAGATTCACATAAAACATCTATTACAATACAATTAGACATCAAACATATCTAATATCCAACAACTATAAAGAACTACGCTCTAACAAGAAATGTATGAGAATATTGTCGTACTATATTGAAAAGACAAATTAATATATATTAACAATATGATATTTCATGGATATCAATATTAAGATAATGAAATTTCCACAAAAATCTGGTCAATATTAGCTAGTTAGTAATAAAAAATTATAGTAAAATAAGTATTCAAAAATATTATGAGATCTTACAAACAATAAAAGTATAAGAATTTAGTATTTTTTTCCTCAATTATTTTACCAATATTGGTGAAATTTGGTCATTTAATAAAAGAAAGAAAGAGAGACCTAAAATTATTTCTAGAAAAACACGTTTGAATTTTGGAACACTCAAGAGTCGAGTCGAGCCTCATTGAAACATTCTGAAACAAAAATTTAACAGAAAAACAATGAAATAGTAGAAAGAATACTCATTTAAACATAGATAAAACACAAAAAGATAATCAAATCCAATAGAATTGTAAACACCAATATGACACATTCCAAACTCACCAGAACAAATAAATATCCAGTTAATGAAGTAAAGCAAGCAAATTTCGAGATTTTTGGCGGCATTCGAGTGATTTCAAAAATTGTCCGTCCTAATTATTTTATAAAAAATATGTATAAATTAATGAAATAAGACTGCTCATAAGTTAGCATGCACAAGTTGTTAAGTAAGATTTAAAATTATGGTATTGGAGCAAGAATTTTCCTAATTAGCTTAGGAATATTGTAACAGACAATATTTCATAAGTTAGGTCATCCTTATCACAGCCCCAAAAAATTCAGCCACAACTCAATTTTCAGCTGTCACGTTAGCATTTTATTTTTCAGCCACACCACGATTATCCCAGCCCCAAATCAGCCACAACTCATTTCTTATCATTTTATCATTTTTTTAAAGCTTCAATTTTAGTTAGTTATTTTAATTAAC
>JAYDZE010373365.1:0-17340 GCA_034509125.1 Monilaria moniliformis
CCGCCGCACTCCGTCGTTAATCCGTCGTTGGTGTGGTTGTTAACGATTGCGCCTTTTTTCCGTCGTTGGTCCGTCGTCGACCGGCGACCGTACTTGGTCCGTCGTTGTTTTGAAGTTTTTTTGTAGTGAATAACTAACATAAACTATTATTTTTTAAATATTAGCATAACTTTTTTTACTTACAAATAAGACCTTCACCATTTGGATGTAGTATTGTTACTTAAGAGACGTTTCTATGTATAGTTATTGGACGTTCTTAAACACAATTTCTAGCTCCATCACTGTGTATAGATGATTATCATTGTATTAGATCCGGAAATATCTTTTGTAAACACTATATATCTTTTGACACTGATTTACAAAGTTGTTTTAGTGAAATCTGGTGTGGCTACCATTTTTCATAAATCTTTTCGATGCTTGGTTTGGGAAGAAGGTAGCAATCGTGTGTGTATGTGTATATATATGTACATAGAGGCTAGAGCCAATATAAACCCCACTATATTACATCA
The DNA here is from genome assembly GCA_034509125.1 of Monilaria moniliformis. NCBI lineage: Eukaryota > Viridiplantae > Streptophyta > Magnoliopsida > Caryophyllales > Aizoaceae > Monilaria > Monilaria moniliformis. Next base: position 510 of record JAYDZE010373365.1, read on the forward strand.
GACTTAGGATGCTTATCAAAGGCTGAAAGGTTAAAAGTTTGTTGATGACATGATACTAATATCTTATAAGGAGACAAAAGATGACGATTTTTTTATAAGCAAAGCTTTATTATATAATATTACGTGTTATAATATTATATATTATTTCCACCCACTAAATTTAATTCCTTATATATAAAAAATAATATAGATTCCTTCCGAGTACCATTGCTAAGATTCAGGACCGAATCTCATGTTCTCTCTCGATTGGGCTCTTCCATTAGGCCTACGTAGTATGATTTCTTACTGGAATACTTTTTAATTGTAACAATAACTCAGTGCTTGTAAATGATTAATCATTATTTTATTAGAAAAGTTTTCTACTTATTAGTGATTGACATCAATGTGTTGTAGCGTTGGCACGATTTTAAGCAGCCTGTCCTAATTCCGAGGTTTGAGTTTTCTTACACGCTATCATATCATCTGTAATTACATGATAAACAAATTATGACGTCATCAACATACTATTTCCATTTGGAGAAATATTCCGTAAAGAATCAATCTCACATCCGTGCACACTATCAAGCTTAGTAAATTATTGAAAACTAAACAACTTACACGAAAGTACCCATATTAATTGATAGTGCAGGACAACATAAGTAATAATAATAAATGATATTTGAATTTCCCCTAATTCAAAGCAACGAATGCGACATATCTCCAAACAAACACAGCTAACTTTGTAACATGAATAAGCAACATAATTTACAAATGAATGCAACTTGCAACTATTTTATTCTCATATCCAATAGGAAGGCGGCCCTCATTTCATACTAACTTTACACACAGAAAATGAGAGCCGTGTTATTCTCAACCTCATTTATTATTGGTTTTCTTCAAGATTCTTTTCCCAACCTGTCCAAATTAATATTTTTTATTCTTCTTCATGTCAATTTGGACATAGCCTACGAGATAGGATAGCTAGTACGTCCATTCTTGCGGCAGTTGCATCTCCTCGCCATCCTCCAACTCAGTCCCATTTAATATTCTGGATTCATCTTCATCTGTAAAATCAAATAATATTATATGGAGTGCGTCTATCAATACGTGCATGTATGGAATTATGACAAAATATAAATAAAGGAACGATCGATGTAACTTGACGAGTCTAATGATTGCGGAGTTTAAGGAAAACAATGATTTATTTCTTAGAAGAGTTAACTAACAATTATCAATAACATATGTAGATCATGATAGGAAATAGGAATGTAAAAAGACATTACTTGATGGATTGATAGAAATAGCTAACCCACATTTTGGTCCACTCAAGAAATACGATCCCCAAAGTTACAACTATATATTATCAATCACACATTATTGGTTTCAACTATTGAAAAGTCAGCTCAAGATTCATTCTTTTTGAATTTATTTCAGGAAAAAAAAAATTAGGTTAGGACCAGTCTAATATGAAGGGTAAGAATCAAGAATCCATTTACGTGAAAGCGAGAGAATAAGGTACCTTTGGGGGACCCACCACTGGGTGGTGGGGCATTGGAATCTTGTTGAATTCTGCTAAAATGTTTCTCCAGCACTTGAAGCACTCGTGTGGGCATCAACACCATAGAGCAACCTGACGTCATATTTACTATTACAATAATATTTATAAATAATCATGGTACCAGACTCTTTTAGACTTCAAATCATAAGCAACAAATGCAGACGTAACATACATTTAAATTGAGTAGTTTCCGTTTTATAAGCAACGAAGTTATTTAAGATAAGTCAACATCTGATATAACCGCTTCCTATTTATTCATATTATCATAAAACAAATAAATTTTAGCTTTTCATAAGTATATAGATTTAACAAAAACAATTATTTTATCTTTCCACAAGAATGGGCTATAATAATAGTTAGCAGACACATAGCTTTTCATATTTTTAATTATTTATCATAAAAACAGAAAGTAAAAGAGATATATAAGGATCTAAATATCTATCTTTGTCCAATTTATATGAAAAATAAATTAATATCAATAAATTAAAAATTAGAAAGAAAACAAAATGATTGAAGAGCAATATGAGGGATCCCACCACGAGAAAGATTCCAAATCAAGGTTATTGGCTGATGCATATTCCAATCATATTTATTATAAACTAAATAAAATTCGAATAAAAGATAGAAAAAGATGCGAAATCAACGGTTGACAACAACAATCGTGGTTCAATAATTCAAGATTCCAATTCGCTTTCGCAATAACTTACTTTATTATCTTTATTTAGAGATTCATGTAGGTTCCACAAATATGTACATCTGACAAAACCATAAAATAGTTTAATTATCTTACTTTAACTTGGTTATTTTCTTATTATGGTATCCTATTGAAAGGAGTTCGGATTTCTCAATCTTAAATAATTTTAGATTTTTCTTTAAAAAAGGAAAGAGGAAAATTTTGATCCAAATATATTTGCAAAAACAAAAATAATTAAAAATTAGTACAAAAATACCTGATTTGTTTTTTACTTCAGTTGGATCACGGGGTAGGAAAACTCCGGTCCCATTAGACTCGATTCTCGACCTGGATCCACCAAGAAAAACCACTTGCATTCCCGACCCCGAATATCCATTTATCCCAACTCTGCTCCATTCTATACCTCTGTATTGCTTATATTGTTGCTCTGTTTTCTGCAATTGTTTCGGCTGAGCGGACTCGCTTCGCTTCACTCGTCTTCCTCGAGCCGAACGCTCTTTCCTCACTGGTGGCTGATTCTTCAACTCATAAACCTAACAAAACACACACTATTAATTAATCGATAATTTACAGAAAAAGAAAATGATAATCCGAAAGCGAAAATGCGAGTTTACCTGAATATTAGGCTGAGTCGGATCGTCGACGCGGACAGAACTCAAGTATGACCCGGTTTTGAGGTTGCTAATGGCGCCAAAGTTATCGTAGCTACTCGCCTTAAACAATTCTAACGGAAAATTAGCGGAGAAATATTGGGGAACATAAGAACACGACGTCCGAAATTATGAGTTAAATGCTGAAATTACCTCAGATACGGTATCGGCGGTGGCGGGTTCTTCGTCGTCGAGCATACACTCGGCCATCTGGCGAGTCAACTCGGCGATGAAATCGGCGTCGTCGCCCTCCGACGAGCCGAAGTCGGAGCGGAGCGGCGTGCTGAACCCGGAAGAGGAGGAGTCCCACGAAGATAGGAACTGTGTCGAACATGAGCTAGGGCTCCAGCTAGAGGCGGAGGCGGATATCATCCCCGCGTCGTGCTGGTCCTTCTCCATGGGAGCCGAGTTTCGATAGTTTTTGAATAAATCGGAAAACAGTAGCGGTTTCCGGTGATTGCTGTTGCAATCGAAAGCCATAATTCCTACCACGGCAGTTCGATTTGACCTAAAGCTTAAATCGTGGTTGCAGCGGGGGTTTATGGAGGAAGGGAATTTCGGAGGTGGGGTTGATTCGGAGTTAAGAGCAATGGAATTGGTTAGCGAGAGGGAGGGGGTGGATTAGTGAGAGAGAAGGGTGGAATGATGGTGACGAGGAGGGGGTTAATTTAAGGGTGTCACTTTTGTATAAATTTTATTGGAGTTGGTATATAAATTATTTAACTGTGGATCTGCTATTTATTACATTATGTGTTTTTAAACTTTTTTTAAAAAATTTGGTTTGGAATCTTCTCTCCCATAGTTTTTTGTAGCTCACGGTGTTCCACAAATAATTTTACAATTTTAATAATAAAATAAACATGTATTACTACATAATATATCATGATTAAAATTTATAACAAATTAAATTTAGAATTTAATATATATATATCATACTTTTGGAATATTTTGAACAAAAAATATTGATTATTCTAAAAATATGTTTATGATTTTTAATTATAAATATTAATCATAATGTATTATATAATAATAAAATTATTAATATAACGTCTTGAAACACAGAAAATTATGAAACAAAAAATCCCATCTGGTGATAGTGTGGATAGACATACAATAATACTAGGTTTATTGGAGAGATTTGTGACTTGTTTGATATGGCTATTTTGTAAAGTTTTGATTGCTATCTCGTCCATTTTGGCCAATTAATCTTTTTAAATATTTTTTAGTGGGAAAACGTGCTTCTTTTATTCGCTGATAATAATTCACAAATCAAATACAAAAAATAGCCAATAATTTACAAATCAAATAATAAAAATAGGTCCGTAATAAATTTGTTTGAAGTAGTAATAGATAAAGATACACTAGCAGCTGCAACTTTTCATTGGTATATATATAATTTTTTTGCTATAATTGATTGATATGAAAAAAATAAAAAACAAAAGTGGCATATTTTTTTTTTGTTTCATTCCAATTTTTTGGTTTCACAAAAGTGGGATATTGAATGAGTGTTGTGGTGTTGGGGTTTAGTGGTTGGACCGTAGATATGACCAACCAACTCAGCCGCCACATATGTGGCAGTTAAGATTCCATCTTCCTTCATTATTATCTCTTCTTCCTTTAGTTCCACCGAATAAATTCGGATGAAAGCCGTCTCTCTCTCTCACTTTACAATTAAATCTTCACAAAGAGTAAAGTTATAAATATCAGTTTTTAATGTGAATTTCGAAATCACTATCAAAATTAATTCGAGTGACTAACTCAAAATAGAAAAAAACGTATTATATAAAGTTACAGAGCGACTAGCTAGCGCTTATAACTACGCAATCGTCAAAACACGATTACAACATGTAATTGCCACAATCAGAAAAGAAATTATCGGTAGAAATAAGAAATAGCACTTACTACAAGTAGTTAACAATGAGATTGAGGTCTGTCATTCAATAAGGTTGGCAATTGGCACCAAAACCATTGACCGACACCGACTGCCGCCGCAAAACCCTGATTTTCTTACTAGACATATTTACTATTTTAATTAAGTTTCAATTTTTTGTCAGTAGCTACGGAATAATCTATACATATTAAGAGAAAAGATAAATTTATAATTATACATATTAAGAGAAAAGATAGATGTATATAAATTGTACATATATAATATTCTTGAATTTTAAATTGAATTGACTCGGCTTTATTTAAATTAATTTCATTACTAATTATATTATTTTTTCACTAAACTGTTCCTATTATATTTTCAAAAATATAATTAAAAAAAAGTTTGATAGATCATCCAAACAGCCACAAAATTAATTTTAAAATAAATATGTAGATATATAATGAAAAAGTTAATCTTTTTCTGAATTTTCATATATCTAATTTGAAAAAGTTAATTTTTTTTCTAAATTATTGCAAATGAGTAAATATGTACTATATATTTAAATTTAGTTTCTCTTCAACTGAAAACGTGTAATCAATCTACTGAGAAGCACTTTTTTTTCTTCCTTCAGCTCCAACAATGCTGCCTATATATTATGCTTGAACACGGTTATGCTGTTCATAATTTCTTCTTTCATATTATTTTTCTTCTCATTTTTTTCTTTTTTCTTTCTACAAATCATATAGTATTTATTAAGCATAAAATATTCAATTGCATACCAAATTAAAGATCATAACAAGAATTTTAATTTAATATATATTATATAAAAAATAGATTCAAAATAAAAAAAAAGTTATAAGAGTTAGAAGTCTCAAACTATTTTTTTTTAATCCATCCTCTCTCTAATTCTTTCCATATGTTATTTATCTTTTGGTTTTATTTATTTTCTATATTTCTTTCTTTTATTTTTTTAATTTTCTTTTATTTCTAATTTTATTTTCTTTCCCTTAAAGCAAAGATATGAAATTAGGTAATGTAAAAAGAATTGCAATTTTTATTTGTTTTAAAGATTTAGAAAAGATCATCTAATACATGACAACAACAAAAAATATCGCTTCATCATTTATTTGGTATTAATATTCTAAATAATGTGTAATATATATTATTACACTAATAATATTTTTAAAAAAATATCTTATTATTCAAATATATTAAATTTTTAAAATAAATATTATGAAAAAATGTACTACAAGTTTCTATCAAAACTTCGCAACAGTGTTAAAATGATATATTTCTATCACCTACACTATGAATAATTTCTAAAAATTATATATCTACAAACTCCTCAAACTTTGGTTAGTTTTCTCAAAATCTTACATTCCTATATATATTACAAATATACTATCTAATCTATCTCAAATCAAGGATACCTTTCATCTGAACAAATTTTAATTTTAACCAATAGATATTTTAATGAGAGTGACAAAAACATAATTCACTATCTGGATTTTTTTTGGAGGAAAAAGTAGAAAATGATTTTAGGTGTTGTTTTGGAGAATAATGTTTCATTGTTGTCTAGAAAGTAGAAAGTAGAGATGTGTCACTTATAAACAAGTGATTTGTTCGCAAGTTTTGACCCAACAAATCATACAAAATCTATAGTTCATAACCAAAAAAATATTTGATAGTTTATCATATTATTGATATATAGTACAAAAATAGTTTGAGATTTAAAGTTACATTTGTCCGTAAATTTATACTGCATATTGCAATGTTTCAGTCATATTTTTGTTGTACTTATTTTATTACAAATGATATTTTATAGAATCAAGAAATTCAATTTGATTTTCTAATTACTTTCTGAATATCTCAAAATACTTTAAGAGTTTTCTAATTGGTCCTGATAAAAAAAAAGTAGCAGTCCTAATTTTGGCATACTTCATTTCATTGAAGTATTGTTTAACTAAGCTTATTTTGAAGAGCTTATAGCTTTTGTTTTAAGAAAAAAGTTTATAAATTGTGAAAGTATTTCGATTATTGAGTTTATAAGTTAGAGAGATAATTATAAGTTAAGAGAGAAAATTATAGTTAGTCAGAAAGGAACTTATTTTTGCAAGTGTATATATTGAAAATAACAAGTCATAGTAGAGTTATTTTTGTAAAATGATTGTTGGCGATAAAATTATGAAAAATAAGTTGAAGTTGAAAAACTTATTTAGTAGAAGAGTTTATAAGCTATTAGAATTTATTTTTACAGGCTGTTTAATTCAATGTGTTTGTGCATGATATAAAATAAGGAAAAGTTTAATTTTGTGAAATATTATCATATTTGTACCCAAATACAAATACAAGTAAAGTATGACTATTGATTATCAGTAAATTTTAAACTTATCACTGAATATCTGAACTCAAGTTTTGTGATAAATTAAAATAATAGAATGATGACTATCCTGATAATTTAAATATTAGAAGCAAAAAATAATTTAATTTTGTCGCGCTATAAAAACTGCGTCCTTGTGTTCTGCCGCCAATTATTCTGTGAAAACAAAAATACGATCTTTTTTTACCCCTGCACTTTTCTGTAACCTCTTTCACACTCAATCATTAACTTCCACCGTAGCAACGCAGTTAATGGAGAAGAACAACCAAGTCTCCTCGTCATTCACCAACGATCTCTTCGGCGCCAGAGATTCAGACCCAAATTCTGCTGCGAACGGGATTTTCTCGTCTATTTTCGCAACCCCACCCGCGGTATGGTTTTCGTTGCGCTGCATGATCATTTTTTGTGTGTTTTATTTTATTTCATTCATTTTGAAAGAAATATTGCTTGATTGCGCTACGATATGTGATATTGAGTGTCAATTTTACCGGTTTGGGCTGATAAAATGTACGTACGTGGTTTGGATGAGATTTTCCATTGTTTATCATATCAGGATTAATGAATTGTGGACATATGAGGTTTGATCATCCCCCAGAAAGGAATAATCAAGTGAAATGTTAATCTCGATTGAATTTGATATGATCGTTGCCTCATCAAAACTAGGTGGATTGGGTTGAATATTTTGGAAGCTATATTTTAGAGTTGTGGATGCTTGTGTAGATTGTTTGATGAGATTTTGATTTATGCTGTTTCCTTTGGATTGAAGTTTGGCGTTACATATTTGTATCATGAGAAGTAGTAAATAGTATCCATTATGCTTCTTGTGCACTCTGAAATCTGGTCTCTGCTTTGTGTTCCTTTTAATACTTATGTAAGTTCAAATAGGTTGAAGAAAGGAACCACTCCACTTCTGAATCCAATGCAAAGGAGCACAAGCTACCACATGGGAGTCAGTCATTGGATACTGGAGTTTGCGGTAAGTATATAGACTGCAGAGCTTATATGACAAATGTTGTGGTAAGATTTTTGCAATATTGTGTAATACTTTTAATATGATTTATGAAGTCTCCGTGTCACTTAATTTTTGCCACACCAATCTATTATCTTCTAGGACTGGATATGAACTACTGATATCTGTCAAGATTGCCTGCTTCAGAGGCAAGAATGCAGTTAAGACTCATAATACAGAATTTGCCATCAGAGGCTCATTAACAATTCTTTGTAAAAAGATTTTAATTTGAAAACTGATTTGAGTATGGCAAGTATGATTGCGAAAAGGTAATTCAAAATACCTTTTGAGAATCTATTGTTTCATGGTATCCAAAGTTTTTTATATTGAACTACATAAAGGTTTTCCTTAGAGAAAATAAGGGAAAAAAAAAAAACTTTGATGTATTTCTAGGACTAAATTGGTATGTAAATGCTAAACAATACCTCGACCTAGATGGCTGGCAACATAACTAACTCTATAATTGCCATCCATATTATGTACAGAAAGAACATGGAAGTCTTTCACACATCTGAAAAAAATCCACATCAATTTTCTGTCCATTGCAGGTGATATGATTAAGGGCAAGGAAGATGAGAGCAATTCCATTTCTAGCAAAGAGATGAACTCTATCTTTCAGGAAAGACCTGGACCATCCCCTCTGAGTTCATCTCTTTACTATGGAGCGAAAGAAGATATTGTATGTTAATTCTTCAAGTCCTCATACCTCAGGATCAAATACTGATGTGAGACTTTTATTGCTAAACACCAATTTATATTTGATTTTACAAACTTATATAACAGAGTTGTGCTTATTAATCTATCAGTACAAGAAAGATGGTGGAGTAGATGATCCCAGTGGAAATAATTCAACTGGTGCTTTGAGGGGAAACTGGTGGCAAGGTATAATTGTTGGAATACTAAACTCTACTCATAATGCCCCGTCAGATGAAACCTCATAATTAAAAGATCTGATACCCTTTCTTATCCAGGGTCGCTTTATTATTGACTCTGTCTTGAAGGTCCAAAGCATGTGAATCCCTGTCTATTATTAGGTATGATGAAATGGGTTTTTCATCAACTGATATTGATGCTTAACTTTTATTAAGTTAATATAAGATTGAGAAATATTCAGGTCTAATGTTCCCTATCATTCTTGATTGGTCTGATGTGCCTGTGGCTGCAATTTAATCTCGGCTTTTGTGCTTTTGCAAATTATAAAGATCAAAACAATAATGACAGCATATAATAAATTTTGAACATGGTGTTTATGTGGATCATCAAATGACATCCTTTTTAGTGATGAACTGAATTTATGTTTTTTTCCTTTGTTTATGGTGCTCTATCCTTTTATTCAGTAGTTTTCTTCTTTATTTCTGTTTACACATTCAATGCAGGAATCATGAAGCTTTGGAACAGTTTGATTGATGTAGATTCGGGTTGTAAATTGCAGCCTTCTGTGGCAGAACTTGGAGTTTTTATCATGAGTTCTCCAGTTATGTTTACCTTTCTGGATTTGTGAGTCGGAACATATTTTTAGACTGCTACAGTTCTTCTGTCCTTTTAAAATCATAGTTTAGCCATAACTGGCGAGAACTTTTCAGATGCATTTGTGAGCCTTAGTATTAGGACGCGTACTTTTAATAATTGATGATTGATTTTCTGGGAGTTTTATGGATAATACTGATAAAGTCTGAGGATGCCTCATTTTGTTTTTTTATTCTTGGATGATTGTTAAGTACAGGTTGTATTGTTTTGGTACCGTAATTGATATCAAAGAAAGATTAGATGATATAAGTCATACATGCTGCACTAACCATTCTTCTAACCATTCTTCTAACCAATTCAAGAAAAAGGGAGAAAATATACTTAGAAATGGTCAATCATACACTAATAAGGACAATTTTATTCACATGAAACGGATGAAATAAGAAGAAGCTGGAATCTGGCCTTATGGACACATCATATATACTCTGGTGTTATCATATGTTCTACAACTCCTCCTTCTGCTACATTCAGGTCTGTCAATACTCGTGCTTCTAATTCCTTTTTAGCAATTCAATTTGAAAATATGTACTTGCATTGTTAGAACTAACCTCTTACATGGGATCAAATTGAAGTGAACTTATCTCTTTGTAGTGTACCTCCAGAGCAAGGTTGATCTTCTGTCACAAACTCATCTTCTAGTTATTTCTGTAGGTGCAGTAACCATTTCTAACCTTTGTGTTCTCAGCAATACACAAAAATAATCTCTCATAAGCTGCAGCCATTTTGGTGGCAGTAAACATTTTCAAGGCCCTTTCTCTGGCTAACTGACCTTTCATCTGGAGAGTAACTCTTCCATCCTTCCAAACGTCGTACAGAGCTTTCTTCAGCGCATCTACTGTCGGTGAAAACGTGTATCCTATATCTTGGCTCATGATCACAGAACCTGTGATGCTGGCAAGTTTTGTGGCCATCAACGGTTTCCCAACAAGTATGGCTTCCAACAAGGTATGATCCAAACCTTGAGCACGTAGTGTTGGATTTACGAAAATGTCAATAACATTGTAGAATCTCGCGAGTTGAGCTTGGTCCAACGGGCCTAAAACATGCAAATTGGATCCAAGCTCTTTGTATCTGGCACCCCAGGGACCGTCTCCAGCCACTAGAACTACGACATCTTCCTTGAATTTTGAACTCTCGTTGAAAATTTGCTTTAATGCTTCAAAGATCAGGGGATGTCCCTTGTCCTTCACCAACCTTCCTGCGATTCCAAGAATTAGTGGTGTAGATTCTTGAATCCCAAATGCCGACTTGAGATCTTCACCATTATAAGCCTCTGGCTTGAAAATCCCCTCATCAACACCGTTCAAAATAATGTGAACGCGCTCCTCAGGTAACATATAGATCCGTTTCAGGACATCTCCCACATGGTCACTAGTGGCAACATGGTGAGCATAACGTGGGAAGAATTGTATTTCTTCCACAACCTTGGTTACCCTTTCTGCCAAAATAGACGACTGCTTGTCTTGTGGAGCCCGCAGCAGTTCCTGAATGATGTCAGAATGTATAGATTCATATGCAATTCCATGCCAACTAACAGCTAAGTTGTTAAGGTTTCTCGCTCTAAAATGCATCAAGCCCACACTCTCTGTGTGAACCACATCAAAAGGTCTCCCAGTAGAATCCTCCACCTGAAACTGCTTCCAAATTGTGGCTTGGTCTAGATAACCAGCAGCCGTTGGCTGTGAGAGGTGGAAATGTAAATTCTTCATCGAGGTCACATTAGTCGAGGAAGAGGTGAACACGTGGAGCTCGTGGCCCCGTCTGGCAAGATCCTGGTGCAGAGTCATGGCATGGCGCTCCAGCCCTCCAGCATGGTGCTTGTCAGGCCATTTCTTGACGAAAACAGCTAGCTTGAGCAATCGTGAAGGAGCCTCGGAAGGAAAGTGAAGCGAATTCCATGCAGCTTGAAAAGCAAGAAGGTTCAATTCTCTCTTATCTGCCTCGACTGCAATCTGGACATCGGCGTAGCAGCCGTTGGAGAAGTAAGACCAACAGATGAACAGGAACGAGGAGAAGAACGACAGCAAGAGAAGCAGGTAGCAACTGCGACGCAAACTCAGGTAGGGCGCTTGGTCCTTGGCCATTTATGGTTGTGATTTTGTTGAAGTTGCAGATGATCAAAAAATGGGATTGAAACTTTATGCAATCTTGATGTGATCAAAAGTACTACTAGCACATGCTCTTCTTGGTTTGCTTAGAGATGCAATTTTCTGCACACTTGGATGATATATTTAATATTTCTGTGATCTGATTTCAACATGTTCAATATTTATATTCAACCAGCATATTTTGATTAAATTTTCATGATTTGGAGTCAGCACAAAGCATTTGAACCAGTGCCAGACAATACAGCTATCGAAAAGAGTCCATCCGGTTTTTTTATGCTCTTCAGTCAACGGTAGTTAGTCGCCTGTTTATTTTACTTTTTTTTTAATACTGGTATTGTACAAGTACACAAGTGTGTTAAAAAAATAGCAGCCTTTACTAGCAATGAAAAATCTCCATTTGATCAAACATTAAAGGATCATTTTGAGAGGATCAATTTTTTTTATTCAATATTTACATTCTTTTAAATTTCTCAAGAAATAAGTATATACCGAATTATACTACCTGTTACTCGATATATTTTGAAATCATGGGTCCAATTTTTTTTGTACCTTGAGTCCAGTTTCAGTCGGATTTGCACCAAAAATCCATATTTTTGGGGGGAGAAAAATGTAAATATTGTTTTATAAAATCCTGTATATACTAGTTATGCATCCTGAGTTGCGTTGATATAAGAATGGAATTTCAAAATTGTCTGAGCGCTAAACTTCCTAAGTTAAAACTCTGGTTTCCCATATATATATATATATAGGGGAGTGTTCAAATCCGAACACTTTCTTATTGTCGAACTAAGAACAATTTTGAGCCATTTGATTAAATATTTTAACGGCACAGATAGGGGACACGTAACATTATTATTTTTTATTTTAAATTCGAAAATGACATAACTGTAAAATCCATTTTTGACGGATATGTAAAATATCCGATAAGTGTGCCACAAACCCGTAAATTAAGGAACAATGATTCGAAATATTATATAATATTGATATATTAGGATTTTAATTCCTTAATAATATTAAGATATATTTGTTATTTATTATCATCATTTATATTATTTTTATGAAAGATTTGTTTTTGATAAGGAATATGTTCACAAGGCTGTCATAGTATATAATTTCGTACAGTTAAACACATCATTATAGATAAAGAATACAATCATTACACACGTTATTATAATATCAGAATAAATAAGAAAAATATAATTTCATACGTTTAAACACAACATTATATAGTTCCATCGTTAAAATATTACCGAAAATTATGGTAAGTTATATATTCCATATTACCGAAAATTATGGTAACTAATATCTTCCATTTTAATAGATTGATGTTATCATATCTGTTATTTATGTTTATCTTTTAAATATTAAATATTTATATATGGTAAATTGTAAGATATGATAGAAATTTTGTATATATTAATATAGACGTCATTACAGCAAGACTAACAACGTCAACATACTATTTATATTTGTATCATCACAACACAATTATCATTCTTTATAGAATAACATTATAATGTGAACAATCAGATTACTAGTACATCATTACATAGTCATATAATTAAAAAACACATCATTATAATATATCAAACATAAATCAAACTCACCAAAATGAGAAATAATTTATTAAATATCATTACAATAATAAAAAAGACTCATTATACATATTAACGTTGTATCATTACAACACAGTAATCTTGTTTACAGAAGAAAAATATCGTGAAAATAATCAGGTTATAGCCGTATATTTGGAAAAAAAATGTGTTGAATCATTTAGTGGAGGTTTGCACTTTATTTTTCCAAAAATATAGGCACTTTCCCGTCAAAATCATTTAGTGAGATTGATTTGGATTCAAATCCCGTCAAAATAGCGCGCTGTATTTCGTAGTTTACTTTTTTGTCTTTTGCTGATACGATTATAAACATGCAATGATATACTATTTAAATAAATCATGGCCATTGATTTTTGTATCTAATGGTGTATGTTTATTCTTAGTTAAGATCTATAGCACTAGTTTGACACTAGTGCTACCCTATATATATATAGGGGTGCATCATAACTATGACCAAATATAATCCATTGGATTTGAAATTGGATGACCATGATTTAAGAAAACCGTGTATCATTATAGAAGCATTAACAAATCATTATAGGGGTATAATTGTCATCCAAAAATATTTATTTTCGGATGTTAGCGAAATTCATGCAATGTGTCCATTTTTTCCGCAATTTGTGTTGTAATGATAAATCCAATGCTATGATGATTTACATTCAATTTTGTGATGATTTAGATTCAATGTTATGCTGGAGTATATTTTCGAATTCGAACTGCTGCTTTATTTTCGGTTGTTCGCATTTTATGTGGAGTAATAACTCCTCTAAATCTGCCCACTATCATTATTCCCTATATTTCTCATAATCTTAACAAAAATCAATTCTTGAGAATTCAAAATTATCATACTACGGAAATAGAAAATGTTTACCCACAATCATCATAACTCGTGTTATTATATCATTACCAAACTTTTAGTAAATCATTATACCTTATGTTCTATATTTTTATATAAAAAGTAATTAAATGTTTGAACAACAACAATAAGCATATAAACATAACGTAATATTAGTGTCATTACGCACCATACTAGATGTCATTATAACGTCTGTGGATCCTTCTTATTTCAAAAATACGAATGATATGACATAAATTGAATAAATCTAATTCATAAAAATCCGCCAGTTACCATAACCACATTATTAATGGAAGGATCACATCCCATAAAAATAGAAAAATATTTGGCCGAAAATTAGACTAGACAAAATTATCCTTTCGATAATTAAAAAAATAAAAATAAAATCCACGTGGCATGTTTTCATCTATTAGATTCTCGAAATCAACGGTTTCCATTTAGTCTCTGTTATGCAATAAAAATTTATTCAAATTTGAATACACCTATATATATATATATATATATATATATGATGTTATTGAATAGAATGGTAAACATCACGTGCCCTGATAATAACGAAATATGAAATGTAAAAGAAAATTGCAAGTTGTTCTGTGACTTCTAGTCTACGTAAATTACATCACCAACTGGGATTTAAACACAAGAGATCTATTATTAAGAAGAATCTTCTGATGTCTTAGATTTGCCACTTAAAATAAATCTCATTAACCGAATATTAGAATATTATTTATAATTAATTATGAAATAGTATAAAGGTGGAATTTTAGAGTACTTCCATTGCTATGGGACTCGGTCTAGACGCCAGCATCTCCACACTATTTAGATATGTTCGTTTTATGTTAGAGTTTGCATAATTTCGCTTTTAAGTTTCCTAAAAAAAGTATAGTTTACAAGCACATGATAGACGGTTAATCCTAGTAACACATGGGATTTTTATAGTTAGATTATTGTATTTTACTCTACCAATACACATGTATGTGTATAGAATATTACCTAATGTAATAACTAATAATTCAATATACATAATACGCCTTAGAAATACGAGATGTGACAGTGAATAATGATGGATGATCAATCCTCCGTTTCAGAGTTAGGTATTGTTTATATTTTATTGAATAATATTTAATAAAATTTTATAACAATTATCTTGTTAGGTTGTCGCCCAAAAGTCCTATATCTCCACATCAGTGTACATATTAATTGTTTTATTTCAAGCTCGTATGATTTTGGCTTTTAAATTTTAAAAAATACCAATACAGGAAGTTGGTCACGACAACAAATCAATGATCATATTTATCCATGTTTAATTAATTACATGTACAACCAACCTATCAAACTATTGAAACAAAATAAATTAACAATATAGACTATCTAGCTAAGATGATAACTAAATTGTTGTGTGGATCAGAAATAAAATGACAGAGTATAAATTTAATAAATTTTATCTCTATAAATAATTGCAAGCACAAATCCAAAATTGATTAGTAAGAGGCTTTTTTCTAATCAATAAATTAGGGGTTCGAATCACCGATTATGATACAAATGGAGAATCATTATTTTTCATTTAAAAAAAATCCAAAATTGATTGGTTGAAAGAGGATATGATTAACGTCTCTGTCCTCATCGATATGAAAGGAGATGGACCCTATTAATCTATCTTCTATAAATGGATAAACCTTGCAAATTTTACCATATATTATGAATTACTCATTTTCAAACGATATAAAATATTATATATTTTTTAACTTTGTTATGATGCAAGCATTCAAGTTTCTATTTCACAAGTGAACGAGACATGCAATTTGCTCATCCTCATCCACTTTTTATTTATTTTTAATTCAATTATCTTCAAAAAATTAAAAATAGAGATATCCGCAGTCTTTATTTTGGACTTCACGATTGGAATACAAACGAAGAAAGAACATGAAAGAGGTAATGTTTAATGAAATGTTCCAAAATTTTGTAGATTGCTGAATCCCAGAATGGGATGGTTAGCAACAGTCAGTCAAAGCAAATTCACCACATTTTGGTTGGTCGCAACAGCAACTCCCTTTCTACTCCAATCTCACCAAATACTTTTTCTCTTAATTTCTTATAAAAATATAGATTAAAAAATTTGGTACTTCAAAATTATTCTTTTTCTTCTATAAATACAAATGGACTTCCAATGCTTGAAGCATAAGTTACTTGTATTCCTTACTAGTTATTTACCTTTTCATATTCATGGATAAGTGTAGTAATCAGAAGCATCCCACCATTCAGAATGGTTCTCTCTCTCTCTTTCTTTCTTTCTTTCTTCCTCTCTCTAAAATCTTGATTTGTTTGGTGCAGAGGCAAGCAGTGTTGAATGGCAATTCATAAAGATGACAGAGCAAGAAGAAGATATCATATGTAGAATGCACAAGCTTGTGGGAGACAAGTAAGTAATAAGAACTAATTATATCATATTAATAATATTATTTAAAAGTGTGGTTTTTGTATGGAGGGAATATATATTTATATATATATATATATATATATATATATATGTGTGTGTGTGTGTGTGTGTGTGTGTGTGTGTGTTGTGCTATATATATATATAATATAA
>JAYDZE010373476.1:0-17340 GCA_034509125.1 Monilaria moniliformis
CTCTCTCTCTCTCTCTCTCTCTCTCTCTCTCTCTCTCTATATATATATATATATATATATATATATATATATATATTGAAAAGGCTAAAAAAGTCATTTCAAATTTTATTTATAATATAACCTAGATAACCAAACATATCAATTATTTTTATCTTAATTTTTTTTTATCTACCAAACAATTCTACTAATTTTTATCTTAATCTCTATCTTTATTTTTATCTTAAATATTATCACAATTTAACTATCTTATCATATCTTATTATGTCTATCAAATGTGCCATATTAGTTATTGTCACTAATTATCACGATAGCAAACCGGAAAAGGAGAAACAGAAAATAAATTAGAAAGTTATTCCTTAGAGCTCTTTTTATATAAGCACCGGTAGAGAGAGGATGAGAAAGGGAAGCCATAAATGGTGGAAATGCAGCCACCTCTCGCTCGATCTACCTTTTGTTTCGTGGCCGCAATATTCAATATTCTCTTTGCATTTATTTTTATCAAGAAAGAAAAGGAACGTGTCACTAAAAGAAACTATAAGCAATTAAAATTTCATTTATCATGAAGATTATATCTATATTGGGTAAGTTGGATACGTTTTAGAGGTTAGAGGCAAATTGTGACTATGATGTACCTCAATAGTAGCATCACAAATAAAAACTATACAAAAAATCTATGTAAAAATTATGTATTAAAAACAGTGGTTAACCGAACTATATTATATCTATTAAAATTTATATTTTAATATATATTAAATGTCCTTATCTGGACATTTTATAGAAAGAAAAAAAAAATGCAAGCATTGAGTTGAACCTGAATAGTGATATTTTTACTTATCTCAAATGAACAATTACACATTATATATTAAACCAGAATTAGTCAATAAATATGAACGATGGATGTCCTTCACTAACATCCATTTTTCTCAAGAAATGAGGTTGAAAAACTCATAATGAAACAAACACACCATCTCAATTAAACCAAAAACACTATACAAGAAAATCTGAGCTTTCCAAAGAGAGAAACAAAGCAAGAATGGCCTACATCTAGCAAACCAAGAATTAGTGTGTGTGTGTATAAAAAGTTAGCAGAAGATCAACGATGATTACAAGTACAAGAAACGATCAAATCTGCCCAAAGCAAGACGACGTCAGATGAAATGCAAACGAGAGAGAAGATCGAACATATTTACCATGTACGATGATCATCACGCTGCAGCCTAGCTAAAGTCGAATGTATCCCCCTCTTTCTGTTCTTTCTCCATTCATCCCGGCTCTCCTAATGAAGGACCTCCGGTTGAGGGACCAGCTCCGCTGCATGGCCTGCCTTCTCCGCCAGGCCATTGCACGACTATACAAAGCCGGGAAAAGGAAGCACAAGAGAACGACCACAAGCATGGCTGCACAGACCATCAGCACATTACGAAACCCATCCTTAAGCGCAGGGTCTCTTTGTCCAGTCCAAGGAACTCCGCCCACATTCATCCCAAACACTGTCAACAAGAAACAGCTGAGGTGTATGCCAAATGCCTCTGACATGATAGGAAATACATACTCAAGTTTAATGTGAAAATCTTACCTCCGGTTATTACTGATAGAGGCAGAAATATAATGGAGAGGAAAGAGAGGTAGTATAGCTTTCTATTTATTTGCTCGGACTGCCAGCTGTCAAGACCAGCCTGAATTGCAGTGACGCGGTTAGCTATGAAACCAACGTTCTCCTTTAATCTCCTTATACGACCAATCAACTCTTCTAACGCGTTAGTATCTTCACTGCCAAACCATTCTTTAGACGAGCACTTTTCCTTGACTCGGGGAAATACTTGTTCACCGTGTGCAATCACCTGGAGGTGCCCAGATCATTGCTTAAAATATGTTCTCATCTTATTTTCTCAAATTCATTTAACTAAAGTATCATCATGTATTTTATCAAAAAAGAAGACTCAAGGTTGCTTTCGGATTGAAGAATTCGGAGGGCACATTTGAAATTCAAACTAACATATGAAAACCACTACTCTGTTTTTGAATTTTTCTTAGAAATGATTTAGGTGGGTTTGAAATCTACCCTACATGGCATGGAGTCACCTGAAATTCTTCCATAAAATCGTCTATCCATATTAAATCCTTCAAACTAAATGCAACCTAAAATAGATTGTATGGTCATCATCTCGCATGCAGGCGAGGTAGGTCCATTATGTCTAGCATAAATGATAGCACAAACATGTACGATACAGGCTTTTAGAGAGAGTTATCGAAGCATGGACTAAATGGTGAAATACCTGCAATAGACGCTGCAAGTCGAGATTCATTTTTGGGAATCTTCGGCTATCTAACATTTGCTTCTTCATAGCAAAACCACCTGCAAAAAAATCACTATCATATACTGATGAAGTAAATATACATGAGACACCTATCTATCTAATAGTCGGGAGTACTCTAACTAAGATCCCCCAATCCCATTCACTTCCCTTCAAACTTTCTTTTCCTTTCGCAGCCTTCACCATATAGTTTTTTTTTCCCGAATACAGTAGCCTACTTCATTTAAGGGCATCCATCGAGTTGGATATATAAGAGGAGCATTTTAGGACTAACTGTAACAACAGATTGAAGATGAGATTTGTTATCTTTTCCCCTACAGCTGTTGACATTACACTTGACTTGGCATGCAAAACAACACCACCAAACTTTACAATCACATGAGTTTTCGTAATTACTAATGTACTATTAAGCAGTACGTGTTACTTAACAGTCATTATATGTAGTGGATGTGAGTAAATGCAACATAGACTATTATTTGGCAGGGCAGGAAAAGATTCATAAAGGAAACTATAATGTTTTAACAAAGTGATACACTCAATAAAAAATTGGTTCTTTTCTGTTTAGAGATTTAGTGTGTGCACGGTGTCTGAGAGAGAGAAAGAGACCATTGCTCTACTTTCAATGGCCCGTTGTTTTTATTTCGTATGTTAAGCCACTTACGATCCAAGTTAAAACACACACAACGAAAATATAGATATGCTCATTTACTAACTAATTCAAAATCCTAACTAGCATAGTAGAACACGCAAGTTCAGCATTAATTACTACTGATACATACATAGAGCTCCACAGATGTCTATTGTAAAATTATCTAAATTAGAAATGCCAATACTTCATGCATGATTCTGACATTTTAACTACGTCTAATGCATCTCATAGTTCTAAAAAATCTTTCCCTTTTCAGTTTATCTACTATCTGTCATAACACTGGTCAAATCCAAGTGTACAATTTACTCTATGCACATTTTTAGCATCACTACAACATGTTTCCTTTTGAAAGGATATGTAAATATTTTACACCTGAAATTACCTATACTATTAAGTTGTATCATCTTGCACTCAGGTCAAACGCTACATCAATTTAAATATATACTGCAACCAAATTCTGATATTTACTGCTCTGGAATGGTTCTTACAGAAGATGAGGTATAAATTTCAAAATTGCAAGAATTTCTATTAACTTCATATCTCTCTTCGCTTCCATCAAAACACACTCTTCTTTGCACGTATTATATTTAATGCCTTTACTTTCTATTTCTCTAGGTCTATATATTACATGTAGGAGAAATAACAACCTGCAGAAACCTTTTTATACAAGAAGTCCTAATGGAGTAACAAATACACATTATACGCTGTTCCAATTAAACCAACAAACAATCTTTACTCCAGACAAAACGTTAATAAATTCGCCATTAAAAAAATCTCAATAGGATCACAATACACATAAATTCATCAAGACGATAATACATGCCAAGACTCCAAAACTGCACTACAAGTAAGCAGTGTAGATCAAGAAAGTTGTCCAAGCCAACAGATAAACCCCTCTGATATAGCACAAAAATAACAGAAAATTATAAATAAGCAGCTTAATTTAATGGATGCACTAGAATGCCAAATTGAAAATCTAAGGGACAAACCTCTGTCCAGCTCTAACTCGACCGCATCCAGCTCAATCTCAAGCTTGATCACAACATCCTGAAGGTGATCCATATGTGTATCGATTATGTGTACCACAAGATTCCCGACAGATTTAGGCACAGGATTATCAGCTTCCTCCGAATGATTCATAGTCAATAGAAAATCTAGTACATGTTCCCTTATCACAATCCCTCCTCTATCCCTATGTTCACTACTGCCATTACTCGAACTTTCTATGATCGGAATCTCTGACAGCAAAGACTCGTTTGCCGGAGAGAACCCTAGTCTAGGAACGCGTCCTAATGATACTGTGATAACTGAATTCTCAGTGATTCTTGCTGCGATCCTAAAGGTGAACTTGCTGGATGCAGGGCCAGGCGAGTTAACTCTGAATACAAGAGCACCATCTACGTGCCCACAAAATGGCCCGTTGCTAACGATTGAGAGTATGTCCTGGAGCTTTAGGGGCGGGGATAGGGCATCGATGAGATGCTGAGCCAACTGTGAGAGTTTATGATTCCCTTTTGGAAGCTCAACATGATACCAACAGAACTCTTTGCCTGAACCTTGAACAAGATCCCATTCCTTGTTGAAGTAATTCCCATCTCCATCAAATATGTAGGCCTTTTTTCTCACAATACCAGAGTAATGTGATTGATGAAATAAGTTTTGCCTAAAACTTCTCCTTTCAGATATTCCACTTTCTGCAACCTCTCCCTCACCATTTACATGAGTGAGCTCCATCACCTTCCTAAAAATCGATCTAATACTACACTATGAAGTTATTTTCTTGAAAATATAAAACCAATTTCGGAACACTTCTTGAAAATATAAAACCAATTTCGGAACACCTGTTATTCAACTTATATCCCCAATTTCATAGTTCAAACCCCAAAAAATCTATGAATTTTGCAAGAATTATCGCCAAGAATCAAGTCAAGGATTTCATCATCACCATTCTTCACTCCTGAAGAGAAGAGAAAAATCACAGTTGAAATCACTACTACTAAATGACTTGCTATTTTGAAACGCCATCAAAATCATGCATCATTATCGGCCAGAAAGGGGGGGGGGGGGTGGAATCCCACAAAATAAGATAAATAGTCACTTATAAAAATCACGCAACGCCTGTATTCAGTAAAAAAAAAGACTTAGCTGAATTAACCCAGAAGCTCGGAACACTTAAATGCCAAGTCTTGGACGAATAAATTAAAGATTCAATCTTGAAAGAGTCCTACTCTCCTCCAACAACCCCCAAAATAAAGAGACACCAAATAAAAAGAATACACAAGAACTATATTCAACTGGAGTCAAACAGTGGTGGAGAAAACGAGGACGATTCAAGAGCAGCAGAAAAAAAAAAAGATTACTAATATTCAACGTGGAGATTGTTGCCTCGAAGTTTCTTCATGCACCACCCCCACCACCGCAAAAAAAGTAATACATTTATGATTTTTTTTGAATTGTGCTAAAATAGTATTATATGGTTGATAATAAAGAGATTAGACTTAATTAATATATAATGGAGATTTATTTGAGTAGGGATTTGGTAATTTTGAAATGCAACGAATAGTTCAAATGTGGTATAGACAGTTTAGATATGTATACAGATTCGAATTGTTTGTTGAAAGATTTAAAAACAAAATTTATTTATATGTATGTAAGTAATTTTTGAGATATTTAAAAACAAAATTTATTTATATGTATGTAAGTAATTTTTGCGATATTTTGTAGACTTTGTTACGATACATTTGCATGTGAGCAGAAAGAATATCTTTTGACATCATTTAAGTAGGTGAAAATTTGGCGGTAATTCAAATTCGTGATCTTATTATTAAGAACAAGGAGTTTTGTATGGTATTTCATAAATTAAAATTATTTATAAAATTAAAAATATAGGATTTACGTAATATTTTGGAAGTAAGGACTCATTTTAAATATCTTTAAATGATACATTGATTTATGATTCTTACATTTTTAATTTATGTTCATATGTTGTATAAAGTTTCAACTTTCAAGAGGGAGACACTGACGGCTGACCAATTAATTATTTAATCAAGCAAATAAATAATTGATCCGTTACTAAAGTAATAATAAAACGTACACCATCATCTAAGCGAAGGCCAGCCCTACAATATGGGTGCATTGTTTCAACTTTGTATTTGGTCTTGGTCTCGAGTGATAAAAATTAAGGGTTATGATTAAGAGACATAATGTCTTTATCATAATAGAGATTAAGTAATAATTTTGTATTATTTTTTATATTTTATTAATTTTAAGATTTGTAGTATTATATGCATAGACTTTTTACCTTTTATCTATTAAAATTATAATAAGATTTAGTTATTTAATTTGAAAAAACAAATTAAATCTATTTTATTAATAGAACAAAAATCTACGAAATCAACTAACAGTGAAATCCATGAAACAGGTGAAATTCATCAATCCTTTAAGTTTTCAAATGACCGGCATTGCTTTGATTATTGTGTCTGATAATAGTTGTTCTACTTTTTCTTTTCAATTTGCTGACATTTTGTAAATTCTACTAAACATATGATGATTCTTGTTTGCTACAGTTCCATGTTAGATTCTGATACTTTCATTTTGTATATGTTACTTAATATTTTGCATCATATTTCTCTCCAATATACTATTATTAAATTCAAATTATGGAACATTAAACTCTAATTATGGATTACGAATCCCCCTATCAGACTATAGGTCTGAGCTCCCATCGCTCAATCTAATGTTTTATAGTGATTATAATGAAGATTTATATTTATATATATGATCTATAATTGCATTTATTTTTCTTTGATTTGAAAACGTTTTGATTTTTGACAAAATAGATTTTGTTTAGAGAATATCCATGTAAGTGCACTTATTGTTATTTTGACTTGTAAACTTTTTGATTTTGACAAAAAATATTTTGTTTAGAGAATATCCAAAACTATGTGATTTTCATAATTTTAGGATAATTTTAGAGAAGACCACAGAGGGCATCAGTGGAAGTTTGGCACCCTATCAGGCCAGGGTGCGGCGTCCAAGACAGATAATTTATCGGGTCTCGGAGGCGCCATACAGATCCTTACCAAAATCAGCTAGCCAACACTAAGCGCATTCTGCTTCAACAATATGACATATATGATGAATTTCCATAATGCACATATTCAGGTTATGCTTTTTTCAAATTCTAATTTCGATGTGTTATAAATAGGTGTGTTTATATAACACTACACATCGTGCTACATGGGGCATCCCTAGCGCAGCAGCAAACGTGGCGTGCGGCGGGGTGCCGGAGTTGGGGCGGGGTTGCAGGGGGCGGCCGCGGCGTTTGGCGTGGCGGCCGTGAACAAGAGGCGGGGTTGCAAGGGGTGCGGCGGCCGTGATTTGGAGTTTGAGTGAGTTGTTAGCTTAAGTGGTTGTCGGCTGAGGTGCGGGTTGGAGGCAAGCAGGGCAACGATGAGACAGAGGATAGGCGACGACGCGACTGGCGAAGGGGGAGGCTGCTCAAGTTGGCGCGAGGGTTGAGGCGGACGCGGTGGTGGCACTAGGACTTCTTCTTCGCCTCTTGTGTCCTTTCGTTGCCGTTGGCAATTTCTTCCCGATTCTCCTCTCTCTCTCTGTGTCTCAATTCAAACCACTATTAATTAATTTTTAGTAATAAAATAAATAATAATTTCAAATTCAATATTTAAATATATAATAAAAAAATATAAATAATAGTAAAATATATTATTAATTGGCTATATTATTTAACTGAGAAGGAATTCATCTAAGAAAATCATTAGAGTGGATATTTATATTTTTTAATCATTTATTTTCATTTTAGAAATATTGCATTTTAAAAATATATGAAATTAGAGATTAATTAAAAATGATGGATTAAAAAAATAGAGTTGTGATTAAAATTTTGTGGATGAGTTATTAATGTTATAACTAAAATTTAAAATATTCAAATCGCTGGTGAAAAAATAGAATTATAGCTGAAATTCTGGACTGATAAATATTCACAATTCAGTCCCAAATTACTATATTTAGTTATAAAAATAATACAATTACTGATTACAGTTTAAAATTGTATAAGCTACATCAAATTAATATTTCTATTAATTATGCTCAATCCAATTATTTAGTGAACTTGTTCATGAATGGAATTGTGGTTATGTAAACAATTTCACTATAAAATTCAACGACTTATATCAAGCGGAAATCCGATAAAATCATATACGTTAGCTACATTATATGATCAATCCAAAACTATTTTTACTATTTCTTAAAACTTTTATTTCAGAAAGTATATAAATAATGAATAAGAGATGATACCTTTTAAATTTTCTTTATTTATGTAAGAAGTGATATTCCAGATATTAAGGAGGGTCAAAATTGATGATAAGGCGGTCTATCCATGCCAGCTGCAAACCTCAATCTTTTCCGCAATGGGAGGTTGACTTCGATGTACATGATTGATTTTTTTCTGGAATTTTGTGAAGATGTTCACACAACGATAATGTAGATAGGGTTTAGGAAAATAAGGGATATCAATTTTTTATACGGCATAAACACGCACGAAATTAATAGGTTAGTGTCAAGTTTTATCGGATTCGTGTTCTTACCAGGTCGATCCGATAAGAACATGATAATTTTGGATCGGGTTCGGATAACCCATTAATAATAAATATATTTTTTTGTTTTTTAATTAATGTTAAGTTTTTTATTTTATTACTTTAATTAGGGTTAGAACCGGTCGTTATCGTGTGACTATAGTATCGTGCGGGTTCGTGTCGTTATCGTGTTATTGTAGTATCGTGTCAGGTTCGTGTCGTTATCGTGTCGCTAACATGTTCTGTCATGTGCGGGTTGTGTTAGGGTTTGAATGTAGCAGGTCGGGTTCGTGTTCGTGTTCGGGTTGATAATTTTTTTAACACGCTGGGTTCGGGTTTGATCTTATCGGATTGGGTCGTTATCAAGTCGACCCAATAACGACCCAACCCTTATGATTTGCCAGCCCTAAGCAAAATATTCGAAATCCGAATATGTGAACCGAATTAAACCGAAAGTTAAAATTTGGTTTGGATTTTTTTGGATTTCGGTTATGTTCGGTTTAATATACTATAAATCGAAAACGTAATTTATATTTTAAATTACATTTTGTGTGTGTGTGTGTGTATATATATATATATATGCATATATTAATACTTTTACATAAAATATACATTTTTTGGATTTTCGTTTTTTCCGACTTTTTCAATAAATTTCATTTTTTCGGTTCGGATCGGTTTTCATAATTCGAATTTCGATTTTTCGGGTTCGATATTTCGGGTAATTCAGTTTTAAGTTTAAGAAAAAAAATCATTTTTTCGGTTCGATTCAGACAAAAAACCGAACTGAAAACCGAATGTTCATCCCTAAATATAGGAGCATCCATAATGTGGGCTTGCTGACTGGTTTCGCAGCCGCGTTGCAGATGGGTGTAAGGGATGGGTGGCTCGGAGTTAAGGGAAAGGCAGCGAGATGGCTCGTGCATGTGTGTGTGTATTTTGTGTCTTATGTTTGTGTGTGTTTGAGTGTTTTGTGTGTGTTTCTGTAACTTTTTTTTTTTTTTTTTACTTTTTTATAGTGTAAGGAAATTGATGGAAAATAGATAAGATTGTGAGTATCAATTTCATAATAAAAGATGAAGTAAAAAATAGTATTGAATTTATTAATAGTGGAAGAGAATAAATAGTGAATGAATGTGTGCTGTGAATTACCTAGTGTGCTCTTCAGAAAAAAAAGACGCGACGTAATATGTAGGATTAGGCGTCTATTAATTTTGGAAAATTAATTTTGATATCTAGTGTAATGTTAGTTACAAATTACAATAATATTCATGTGACACCACTCCAAGAAATGCTAACGGGTCACCTCTAATTCCGGAAAATAATACTATTACAACTAATAATTAATAAACCGAGATGTAATTCAACAATTAATTGCTTATTATTGTTATCAATGCATAATATGCATTCTTTATTACTTCATTGATTGTGAGAAACATTTAGGAGTTGGCATTTATTATTAGATGTAAAAAGTAATTCTATTGACAATGTCAACTACTTCAAAAGGTTTGGATGGGCTCCAACACGTTTCGCTATATAGCTTCTAAAAAAATATTTCATTTGAATTTTTAAATAAATTTTCTTGTGAAAAAAATAAATTGGAAGCTAGTTATTATTATATTAGTTTTCATAACAGATTATTTTCTCTTTTTATGAAGGACTAGGACATAGTATTAAATAAAAATTAATAATGCTTCTCGATAGAGGTATAGTAGTGATTTTTTCTCAATTTATTTATCTTTCGATAAAGCTATAAAATTCAACTCTAGGATCCGTTTCATAAAAACAAATAATTTATTTATATGGAGAGAGTAAACTATGAGTGCCGGTACTGAAAGAACTTTGAAAATTTATATTTATAATATGCAAAGGTGGACCACATAATTTTCCGCAAAAAGAGAAAAAAGAGACTTCCAGGTAAAGTATATTACAATTATTTTATTTAATGTATACAAAAAATATACCATTTTTTCAAGACATTTTCACGTCTTAATTTTTAGTTTAATTTTACAGACACATCTTATATACAAACTATCATACTCCATTCGTCCATTAAAAATAGTCTATTAGTGGGCGACACGAGTTTTAATAATGTGCAATTAGTAAAATAAGAGAGATAGGAAAAAAAATTGATTAGAGAGAAAAAAAGTGATTGGTGTAGTGTTGTGAGAAAATTCCTAAAAACAGAATGAAATTAATTTTGGTGGATGAATCAAAATGAAAAAACAAGACTATTTTTAATGAACGGGGAGAATATAATTTTCGTAGAATGGATGAAGTATGTACGACATACCGTAATATTTATTATTATGAAATTAACCCTTTTGAAAATGATAGACATATATATATCTTATTACCACGATGATTTTGTTAGATCTTTAATAATTTTAAAGTCACGCCACTATGATGCTCAACTTGAAGATAAAATCGAATAATTTATTAGAAATGGTGTATACATAGGCTTTCCAATTTCCAGTTTCTGTGAGTGGAATTTTGAATTTTCTTAAGATTCAATTGCGACTAATCAAATTATGTAACGTGATTATTACTTATTAGGTCCTCGAGCTTCCACTTGAATTAATTGAATCATGACACTTTGTATTATACTATTATATTATTGAACCCAATTATAACATAATGTATATCAAGAATCCAATTTTACTAAATAGAAATACTTAAAAAAATCAATTACGACATCAGGCAATTAGTTTTAAGAATCTTAACAGAAAAAGTGCAGTAACTCCCTTGTCAAAATGTGATGGTTGAAGTAACTATAAATTATAGCGATGCATTATATACTTAAATAATTTCTATTAGTATTATTACTATTACTACCAAATTTTGTTATTATTAATTATTTTTTTATAAATAATAATTACTATTTTTTTCAAACAATAATTAACTATTACAAAAATCACAAAATTATATATTATAAATTACTCAAATACAATTAACTATTATTTATTATACATTTTTTTCGAAGGAGGGAAAACAGTGTGATTTGAATTCTAAACTTTACTATTTATAGAAGTTTGCACCACTTGGTATCCCATATTTGGTATCTCATATTTGGTATCTCATTGGAGACTATTATTTATTATACTAAGATAGCAAAAACAACTGCAATTGATATTATAATGAAAGTTGTGATAATCTCATCTATTATAAAAATTAATCTAATTAACCAAAGTAATTATTTGGTCAGAGTAATAGCCAACCGACAAACATATTACATATAGCTAAAACGGCAATTTTAAATATTTGGCTATAATCCAAAAACTTGTAAAAAACGATAAATGTTTTTTTTTTTTTTTCTTTTTTTTTTTTGTTTTGTTTTGGTCATGGAGCTATTTAAAATTAGTTGGTGTTAGAAGTGTGGTAAAATGTCAACCGATTGTGACTGCTTTAATTAAATCAATGAGTTTGACAATTAACGAAAAGGGAATCTCCTTCACAGGCCAGAGAAAAAAGGGTTTTAACACGTATGTCTTTAAGAATTTATATACCATTCAAAGATTCCAAGACCCAAAAACCCAAAATTCTTACAAGAATAACACTATTTTAGAAAGCATAACTTTCTAGAAGATCCAAATGATCTAACAAAGTAAAAAAAACAGAATAAGAAACGAGTTGGATTTATAATAGGGATTCAAAGATCACAAAAACCTTAGCATTAAAGCGATCGAAAAATTTAATATAAAATTTCCAAAGTATCTTAAATGCAGCATCAAGTATATGGATTATAGTTGACCACAAATCGCAACTTAGTTGGTAAGATGTTTCATGTTTCATCTCCAACTAATAGATCGAGAGTCCGAATTATTTCAAAGGAAATAATGTTACTGTGTGATTTGTAACTCAAAAATATATATAAATTCCAATCACAACTCTAGTAACTTAAAAGAATATATAATAGTATATCATCTCCCTATGCAAGAGTGAGAGAGTATGAATTTCAATTTTCTCATCTTTCGACTCCGAAAATAAAAAATATATAAATGCCAAATTATATGCCCTATAAAAATGAGGAATGTCAAGTAAAGAGAAAGATAGACATACGTAAACGAATATTTGAAATCAATTACTATAGTATGGTAAGAACAAATAAAACAACATTTCAAAATTATAATTTAACACACGCAAGTAGAGTTTGATAAGAAGATTTGGACTTCCATGTTTTATGTCATCTCGTGGTCATTATGGGACATCCGAAATAAGGTTGCGTTCCAGAATTTCAAGCTTAACTGGGAGTTTGAGAAGAAACAACTATTTCGATGCCTTGGTACATGGGTAAAAGGATGGTGTCCGTAATTTCCCTTCTCCCCGGGACAGATGCTCGACAATTTGGACGAAATCAGAAGATGGAGGGCCTCCAAGAGCACACAAAGTAGTCGCTTACTGTGATTGGTGTTGGTAAGTTGACTTTCCATAGGTGCTTGTCTCATAGGGGCTGATTGCCGTCTTAAGTATGTCTTAAGTATGCTGAGTTTATATTATTTGCTGGGAACCTCTACTATTTCCTTGGCTTGTTGCTGTTTCTGAACTTGATGTTTTGTTGCTTAGGTGCTGTAGGTTTTTTTTTGTTTGTTGTTTATGGACTGGATGTTTTGCTCACCACCCCTATGGTTCGAGCATTTTGATTTTCATATTTCAAACCCAAAAGAATGTCTAAAAATTATTTTATAAATGAAGTCTTTTTAATTTATAGCTATAGAAACTGCATTTCTAAGTTTGGATGCCTATAATTTTTTGAGATGTTATTAAAGAGATGAATGAAGTATATATTTGAAAAATTATTAGCAATAGACGTCCCTATATGTGTAGTACAAATTACAAAATTATCAATCTACACTCATTGGCGTGCACACCTACGGAGCGTCCTATCTTAATCAATTTTCGACAAATCAAATTCCACATCCCCATGTGAGAGTGCTTCCAAAATTTTCAACATTTTTTCATCCACTAATTACGTCTCCACAAACTTTCAAACAAATATAATTAAATTAAACACTTGTTCACTTAATATGTCACAATCATATCCCTCAGTCCCCCTTCTCTGCCCATGATATACATTATCCCCATTTCCCTCCCCACCCCACACTACAACTTACAAAAGATGTCCACAGCCAAATCTTTATTTATTCCATATAACGTTAGGACATACGATATTAAATAATACATAAAAAAAAATCCAAACTCCTAACTCTCACCATATCAATTATTGCATCTTATATAGACAGCCAGCCCCATACAAATTATAGACTATCTCTCCACCTACATAGTTTCCTTATCATGGGAACTTTGGAACCCGAGGCCGCCGCCGCCAACCACCACCACTCAAAAGAAGAGGGCGCCGCCGTGGTGGACGAAGAAGAGGAGTCCCCCATCGAAGAGGTGAGGCTGACGGTGACGAACACGGACGACCCGACCCTACCCGTATGGACGTTCCGGATGTGGTTCCTGGGGCTGGTGTCGTGCGTCATGCTCTCTTTTCTGAACCAATTCTTCGCCTATCGCACCGAGCCTCTCGTTATAACTCAGATCACAGTCCAAGTGGCGACGCTCCCCATCGGCCATTTCATGGCGGCGGTGCTGCCCAAGGCCAGGTTCCGGGTCCCCGGGTTCGGCTCCAGGCGGTTCTCTCTCAACCCGGGCCCGTTTAACATGAAGGAGCACGTGCTCATTTCCATATTCGCTAATGCTGGCAGCGCCTTTGGGAATGGGTCAGCTTATGCTGTTGGAATTGTCACCATTGTTAAAGCGTTTTATGGCAGAAAAATCTCTTTCTTGGCTGGTTGGCTACTCATCATCACCACTCAGGTTCCTCTCTCTCTCTCTCTCTAACTCGCTCTTTCTCTCTCTTAGTTCATTATGCCAGTTCAAGGTCGTACTTAATTTCTTGATACGTACACTTTTGGTTTCTTTAATTGTAATTACGTATGATGTTTAATTAGATTTTTATGGGAAGATACATAGTTGATATTGAATTTTCTGACCTAATTCCTTGGAGTGCTAATTGAATAAAAAAGACACGACAGTGATGTCAATACTCTATCTCTCTCTCTCTCTCTCTCTCTCCCTCATCAAACTCGCGCCGCTGTTTTTTGGTTCTCTAGATATAAAACCGAGGTTTACAAAAGCATAAATTTTTGTTTGGGCATTAGTTGTAATTTTTGTAAAAAGAGGAATATTGCAGGTGCTGGGATACGGGTGGGCCGGGCTTTTGAGGAAGTACGTGATCGAGCCGGCCCACATGTGGTGGCCCGGAACTCTAGTCCAAGTCTCCCTCTTCCGGTAAGTCCAATTCCCTCCTGCTTTCGCATTGTCTATCTAGGAGGCGTTCGGTTTGATGGATAAGATAAATAAGATTGATAAAATGGAGTAAATTAGATAATTTAAATTATTTAGTTTTGTGTTTGAGTTGATTGATTGTTGGTGTAAGATAAATTGGAGGATTATGACAAAAATGCAATTTTTTTAATAAAAAATAGGATTCATTTTTTATAAGCATATAAAAATACATAAATTGAGGACAAACAAAATCAATTATAATTTTTGTGAGACCAAGTTTTGGAATTTTGTATTATAGATTGAATGATGATTAATTAACCCAATTTTAAGGTGATAAAAATAATTATTCAATTGGATAATCATGTGTAGATCGAATTATCTATCACAGATCCAATTACACAATTCAAATATTTAATTAAATTAAATTATTTTTATTTTTATTAATCATATTATTATAAGGAAAAAGATTTCAAGTGGCTAACCTTTTCCGTTTTAATCACTCATTTGACTTAATCTGGTTCTAGGTTCGCTTTGCCATCAATTTAAGTTATATCCATACTTTTTTCCAGAAGTAATAGATTTAGTTGGGTACATTATTGCTGCAAGATATATTTGCTCTACCCATTGATGATTAACACCACTGAGCGTTTATGAGAGAGAGAGAGAGAGAGTACAAAAGTAATGTGTTTCAGTTAAGGTATGTATAAAGGACAATTTGGAAGCACAGTTTACAGGCTGGAGATACCTTTTATGAGCTTCACGTGCTAAGTCTTGGCCTCTCTGTCACAGCTCACTAACAACTTACAATTACTTGATCTCCAACTACAGTTTCACCTCTCGATCATAAATGCATCCACCAAGATTCCTCAGCAATCAGCCTTAGTTTATGGCCAGATTCATGGACCCATACAAACCTTAAATCTCGTCTAGATTCCTTGCTCATGGAATCTTTGAGATAATTTATTAGGTTTCAGAGTACAGTTAAACTTCTTATTACTAAATAACAATTAGAAAGTGAACTCCCGCAAGGAACAGCAAAATCGGAGGTTTCTTCTTAATCGTAGCACAGTGAACATTAGCTAATAATCAAGATTAACTGACTGTGACTGGTAACTAGATGAGAAAATGTTGCATGCTGAACTTGAGACTAAGTAAACCCCACATTCTTGTACCAGAACCTCACTGATGATTTACCGAACTTTGCAGGGCTTTGCATGAAAAAGATGAGGAACGCATGTCCAGGGCTAAGTTTTTCTTGATTGTGCTAATCTGCAGCTTCTCTTGGTACCTATTTCCCGGGTACCTCTTTCCAACTCTCACAAGCATTTCGTGGATGTGTTGGGCATTCTCCAAGTCAGTCACAGCACAGCAGATTGGATCAGGCATGAGAGGCCTTGGCCTCGGAGCCGTAACATTAGATTGGACAGCCATAGCATCTTTCTTGGGCAGCCCACTTGTATCTCCCTTCTTTGCCATAATGAATGTCTTTGCCGGTTATGCACTCGTAATCTACATAGTTCTTCCTACAGCCTACTGGGGATTCAACTTGTATGGTGCTAGGAAGTTTCCAATTTTCTCCTCGCACTTGTTCACAGCTCAAGGTCAGAAGTATAACATATCTGCGATTGTAAATGACAAGTTTGAGTTGGATATTCAAAAATATCAACAGCAGGGCCGGATACATCTCAGCATGTTCTTTTCCCTGACATATGGGTTTGGTTTTGCAACTATTGCATCTACTCTAACGCATGTGGCGTGCTTCTATGGAAGGTACTAAACTTCTACACTACTTTCTTTCAAATACAGATTTTATGCAGAACAGAAACTGGTATTTCATCATCCAAACTTGATGATTAACATAATAGCTTGTAAATTTGTAAACCACAGGGAAATATGCGAAAGATTCCGTGCTTCATACACCAAAAAGGAGGACATACATACAAGACTTATGCGTAAATACGCAGACATACCTTCCTGGTGGTTCTATATATTACTAGCAGTGACATTTACTGCTTCTCTGATCCTCACCATCTTCTTGAATGACCAAGTTCAGATGCCATGGTGGGCACTGGTCTTCGCCTGCATCATTGCTTTTGTTTTCACACTTCCAATCAGCATCATCACAGCCACGACAAACCAGGTAACTGAGTAATGGCATTCCTCTCTAGTGTTGATCATGGCTTCTTTGACTACAAAAAGAAAATAGCTGCTCCCTCAGTGCGAAACATACACTGTGCATGCTCACAAACACAGACGAATATCATATAGCAACTGGCAGCTTCATATTATTGTTCTCTGATACAAAAGTATAAATGTTTTATTTGCAGACTCCCGGGTTGAATATAATCACAGAGTATGTTATGGGTATCATATACCCAGGAAGACCAATTGCAAATGTCTGCTTCAAAGTCTATGGTTATATGAGCATGGCACAGGCTGTCTCTTTCCTAAGTGATTTCAAGCTAGGCCACTACATGAAGATCCCTCCCAGATC
>JAYDZE010373587.1:0-17334 GCA_034509125.1 Monilaria moniliformis
AAATTGCATAGCAGTAGCACAGAATCAAATGGTACTTACTTCCGTGTCAGCTTCCCCTGACTCTTCACTTGAGGTTGACTATTTGGAGAAATTTGAACACCATCTACAACTTCACGCAGACAAGTAGAAGATGCAGTAGCTGGTGAGCCAGCCAAAGAAGACCTAAAATTATCATCATAAAAGACCATATCAATAAACACACACAGCAAGATAAAATAACTGGCTAAAAGGGTATGCTGATTGTGAAGATATCCCACAGCTATAAGCTAATATGAGAAGTAATTAATAATCAAGCCTATCTGCCTCCAGTTACACATTTCTCCCGGACCAATCTGCTCTTCTTGAAAATCTAAATTCCATACATGTCTATTAATCTCGCCATCAACAAAATAGATTAGAGAAAAGCACAATTACATTATTTGCGGAAATATTAGTGTTTGGGTGTGTTAATATCATATACAGCACGGATCTGAGCAAAACACTATCAATGTTATATCCAATAAAATGTTAATCTTCACTATACAATGGATAAACCAAATTTCTGCAGTGCCTTTTTCTCCATATTATCTGTTATATAGTATCACGCCCATGCATTCTGAGTTCAATATCCAGGTTCTATGAAGAAAAGGAAAGAATGTATCGTAATAATATAAATTATTATGGTATCCTTGAGTTTTATCAGTTAGTGTTAAGGATATTATGCTAAGATTCAGTCTACAAAAGGAATGCCAAACAAAATGCGGTTCCATGTTAGTTCTCAAACCTAGCTACACTACTGAGGGTGATATCATTGATCTGTGTTTGAATGGGGCCAGACTCCTTTGGTAGAACACAGGAGTCACAAAGAAGCATTGCTCGGCCAGCACCAGTTTCAGGAATTAACCCTGAAAGCACAAAAAAAGCAGGGAAGGAAAAAGAAAAGAGGGAATGAGAAAAATAAGAAAAAGAAAAGCAATTTCTAATATCCTATTCAAGCACATAAGCAACTTATGACATATCAAAATAACAAACATGTACATCACCTCTGCAATTGAGACAGAAAGCAGTTGTATAATTTGTACGGCCAATTGCGTTCTGGATAACACCTTCCAGCGGATCTGAAGGATTGGCCTTGCATGCATTAAGCACATCTCTCAGACTTTTTCCATTTTCCAGATATATATATTCTGGTGGCCGCTTATTGCTACTACGTGCATGCAATTCAAATTGATTAGGAGTAACAACCTACACCAACAACTAGCAGTTAGTGAAAAGAATCATTCAAATCATCACAAGTCAACGACCTACAAAATTTACCTTTTTCCCCAAGCATTCATAACATGAACATAATATCCCAATTCCCTTAATAACTCCCTGAAGTTCAGATTCAGGTCGCCTCCTCCCCTGGAAATGTCAAAGAAAAGATGCCATCAACCATATAGGAAAAGCTAAAATGTAAAATTCTAATTGTCAAACATGTATTACCTTTGATCCATTTACATAGCGAACTTGAAGACCCTCAAGCAATCCCGTTGCAAGAAGGTGTTTTAACTTGATGGGAGCCCTTTTCAACCCAATCTTTTTTGACATTTTCATTTCAAGCTTTGAAGGACTTGTAGTCATACTTCCCACAGCTCCTGCCCCCGATCCTAACTCTATCGCCCCATCCTGCAGCTTCAAAGCAGAGCGCGTAAACCTCTTTAGTGGCTTTTCCAACCCCATGCTTGCACGCTCTGCAGTACTCTCACATCCCAAATCAGAGGTGCTGCCAAGTAGTCTATCATCTTCATGATTAGAAACTCTATCACTACCTCCAACCTGATCCACAGGTGAATCTGTGCATAAAGGCTGGATAATGCCTTCCCTAAAATCAGTGCCCACTTCCTCTTCTGCTTCATTGACCACTACAGCAACTAAGTCAACCTCTAAGTTTCTTGCGCTCACTTTCTCTTCTGCTTCATCGCCCACTACAGCAACTAAGTCAACCTCTAAGTTTCTTGCGCTCACTTTCTCTTCTGCATCATTGCTCACTGCAGCAACTGAGTCAGCCTCTAAATTTCTTGCGCCCACTTTCTCTTCTGTTTCATTGTCAACTACAGTAACTGAATCAGCCTCTAAATTTCTTGTGCCTAATTTTTCTTCTGCTTCATATCCCATTACATTAACTAAGTCAGCCTCTAAATTTCTTGAACAGTCTCCCATATCAGATACAATGTCAACTACAACCCTCTCTGCCCCATTGTCACCATCCAAAGCATTAGTTGGCTCCAACTTGAAGACAGACTCTGTTTCTGGCTTCTCTTCTTCAATCTTTTTCGATTTCTTAGAAGCAGACCCCTTCATTTTCTTATTAATCTTACTATCACTTACCCCATAGCCTCTGCTGGAACTACCACCTCTCTGGGACCTGGTTACTCTCCTGCCTGCTGGAAGCCCGCCCATTTCAGACTGAGACTTCATCATGAAGGCAAACTCCCTCTTCATCCCAGCACGAATGGATGATACCACTATGTCGCTGGTATCCATATTCTTCAACATTGAAATGCAAAAGTAAGAGAAAGTAATATCAAATGAGGGTACTTCCTACCAATAAGCTAAGATTGGCAAAATCATTAAGTATAATAGTTGAGAACAGCATAAGACTTTCTCGGTTCTGAACTTTCAGATTCGCATGTTGACTTAGTAAACTTCAACAAATACAGACACAAGAACTAAATGGTCACAACAAAATATTACTTGTACTTGTTGATACATCTCACTCTTCCGTTACAGGATTGGCAGAGAGTGGCTTCAAAATAACTTCCTCTGACTAAAGAGTTCTGGGTAAGCAAAAATAAAATGTGGAGCCTCAAACTGAATCCATTCTAGGCATACACTATATTCCAAAAGGATTCCAGATGAGAACTTCCTTTACCATGTTGTATCAACATAAATTACACGAACAAGTTGCACTAAACAAATTTCATGCTACCTTACAACATGGTATACCAGTGAAACAATTTTTAACATTCCAATGACAATTAATCCTCTCCCTCAAATATGTAATACGATTCAAAAGATTAGTCCAGTACTTAGTTGTTAGTTCAATTGTAGTACACTGACTATAGAGCCTTCTACCATTATCTATCAGGTCCATTGAAAGGTTCTCAATGTGTTAGGTTTCATTTTCAGAACTCAGTCTCCAGAGCAGAATGAAGATGAATACCATAACTGTGCTACAAGGATATATTGTTCTCATTTCACCAAGATATCGATTTATATAAAGAACTCCTATTAATTACAGTAATACAACATTTTAAGGGCATCAATATCCTAACATTTTCCCTAAGCTACCCAGCATATTTTCATCATCAATATATCGTTAGGATCAAAATAACCTTCCCAAAGTTACTGAAATAAAAGAAAACATTAGCTTAACATTTTTTTTGGACTCCTTGCAAATGATTTTAACTATTGTGGGCTATGGTACATATTCTCATAAACCGAAGAAAAATCATGAGGGTTTACTCAAAAGAAGACAAGCAGAATAACAGCAATAAATAGAAGGAAACCCAACTATTAAACAAACAGATAAATAAAATTATTAGGATCTCTTATAATGCAAAGTTTAGGTGATAAATATGCATGAAATTTAAAGAAAGGTAACAGAAATTTAAAGAAAGGTAACAGAAATTTAAAGCCAAGCTCTTTGCTATGACAGAGACAGATCAGCCTACATTCCCAGATACCTACCAGTTAGTACATGCTGAATAGTTGGACCTAAGGCCAAGGGGCTCTGTTTCACATGTTACCAGTAACACCAACTACATAATTATCCTAGCAGATATTCGTGAATATACATTGTTAGAGAGGAAGTAACAAAGTAGAACCTCACAGATCATGGTTGAATTTAACAAGCAATTTCCACAAATTGCTGCATTGACTAGGGGTGCCAAATTGAGTTAGTGGGGCAGGACAGCATGCCAGCGGTCATAATGAACTATCTGGCTAGGGCGAGCCAGCCTGCCATTTCAACAGGCAAGTGCTCTACTACAACCTCAACTCAACCTAGCTTAACCCAGCTTGGGAGGCGGGTTAAGAGGGCAGCCTACCACAACTCCTAATAAATTTCCCGTTTGCTTATTTATTTGTGCTCTAATCTTGGTCCGAGTATTTAGCGAGTTCAGATGAAATATACCAAAGTGAAAAATGCAGAGTAGAATGAAAATAACCTGCGTCACACGCCATGTCCAAAATATAATACAAACTTGCACGGAAAAATAAATGAAAGGTCCTTAGGCTTACAGAACAATGGCCACATTGAGATTAGTAGACTATCTACATAAGATACTTCAGACATGATTATCTATGTAAAATGTTTAGTCACTGGCCAACAGGTATTAAACCATTTTTACAACAATAATTGATAAACAAGTACAGGCAAAGCAAATTCTATAACAGATTACTATAGACACCCTTGTGACTTCCTTGAATTCAAATTGAAACCAGTGCACCAGGAAGCGTTTCAGAATTTTCCTGACTTGTCTTAGAAAGTCTTGTTAGCAATGCACTGTTACGAATAACTTGCAATTCAACAAGTTTTGAATCAACGAAACTGTTTCTGTTGATTTATTTGATTTGGGGCTTTAAATTCTTTAAAAATTTACTCTTTCAAAAAAATATGTATTCAGATCGAGATTGAAACATACAGACATACCTGAAAATTGATAATTACTTAAAATAATTAGTGGGAGAGGAAGACTGAGGTATGGGGCGGACTGTCGGAGTGAAGAAGGGGAAGGGGCCGGCGAAAGTGGCGGCGCCGCGGTGGGGATGTGAACGGGGAAGGGCCGAAGGCCGAAGGGGGGAGGGGGGAGGGTTTCTGCCTTTCTGCAACGTTTTGCATTGTGGTTTTCTCAATTTCCATTTAATTTTTTAATTGTTTATTTGTTTTGGATTTAAGGAAATCCAATAATTAAAAAGGAGAAAGTAAAGCATGCGGGCTAACCCGCTCATACCCACGGCCCATATAAGATGGCCCATTTATGCCGGCAAACAAATAATTATCGATTTCAAACTTTTGTTATTATATTTTTATTGAACAAATTGATAGATAGGTATTCTGAAGTTTTCTTATTATTCAAGTACCACTTGATCCACTTTGCAATCTACTAAAACAAGTGCTATTTTAGAATGAATTCTTTTACCTATGTTAGCTACTTGGCGCGAGAACCATTTAGCCTATCATAATAAATTGTATATTCTAATCAATGTGACCATTTTTATTAGCTTAATGCAATTTTATGGCAATAGACCCACACAAACTTGCTTTATAATTATAACACTAATCCACGGTAAGTTTGTGAAAAAAATTTACAATTCTCACGATTACCTAGAATCTTAGGATTATTAGAAAATAAAATGAACGATATTGATCGACTTATGTCAAAAATATAACAACGCATGTTTCTTAAATAGGCATGACAATAGAAACAATCTTTTACTACATAATAGGCTACCGCCTCAATGAATAAGCCCAAGCAAACAACTAAAGAAATAACATTCAAATTAATAACTAATAATAATAATAATAATAATAAACCAATTAAGAGATAACTAGATTACTCAACTGTACTCTTTAATCGGCTGAGGGTATATCTGCTTTTCCACTGAATATCGTACTAATGAAAAGTAACAATCATCCACAATAAACTCGTGAAGAGCTCCAACTCTAATCCTCATACGCGGGGCCAGAGAATCACACGAATATCGTAATATATATGAATTATATTGATCCATACACACTCCTAATCACAGTAAGAAGTGAACTACTATTCCCAATAGGGTACGAGTTATACCGATGAAAGCACCAACGAAAGCATGCTTCAGGTTTGTTGCACCAATAAAAAAGTTAGC
Organism: Monilaria moniliformis; assembly: GCA_034509125.1. Lineage (NCBI taxonomy): Eukaryota > Viridiplantae > Streptophyta > Magnoliopsida > Caryophyllales > Aizoaceae > Monilaria > Monilaria moniliformis. The sequence goes on from JAYDZE010373587.1 coordinate 5,875, forward strand.
AAATAAGAGACATAAAATTATAAAAAATTTATTACATTGCCAAAATTTGTGTCAGATCATCTCACCATGAGCATATGGAAAAGCAGACAAACCCAAGGCATGATAATAATAATAATAATAATAGAGGAGACAATGAGCGGTCGAGCAAGATAACATGATATGATTTTGTTGTTGATGGTAGTACAATTATCCTTCAGCCTATTTTCAATAGCATATTTTTAAATTTTTATTGTAATTACAAATATGTCATTAAATATGAATCCGAATATACATCTTGATCTATTTTTTAATGAGACAGTCTCACACAAGAATCCCTCTGTATGATATGTATATATATGGAGAGTAGTTTAGGTAAAATAAAAATTTAATTATTTCTATATAATACGTTGTTTCATTTACATGCAACAATTCGAATTTGGGCCTGTACGATGTGGGCCCCCAAAAAAATGAGGGCTCCGAAAAATTTATTGGTCATAAAATATATATAATATCATACTAAGTTTCGAGTTCGATTTCATTTAATAAGCTTTTTTCAGTTTTTTAGATGATTGAAGCATTAGGCTCAATTTAAGCTTATTTATGGCCCTATTTGTTTATTATGCAATTTGTTTATAATCTTTTTTTATATTTTAAAATTTACTAATAAGAGACTTATTTGTAAAAAAATGGATGATAAAAAACACGAGGCAAAATTTAAGCTTATTTAAGACTATGTTTTCTTATTTTCTTTTTATTTCTATTTTTTTTTTTAATAATGACCTATTTTAAAATTTTGCACCGCTGCACAGGACCTTTGCCCCACTCCTGACTTTTTCTATGATAAATAATTTTAAATTAACACATAGAAACAAGTTTTATATAATCTCTGAAATATTATACGGTTAGGGCAAATATGTTAGAAAGCTAAAGAATAAAACGTAAAGTTTGGGGATATATATAGCTATGCAACAGACAACTCAGAAATCACATTCACATACATACATGGTTAAACGTTATTCTTACTTGTGAATTGTTATTTGACGGCATATTGACTTTATCCATCAGCTTTTCTGCAACATAGAAGGAATGTTATAAATAGAATTTAACAATTAATCATTTTTATCATTATTTTCACAATTTAAAAAACACTTCATTTTTTTGTGCAGAAAAAACATTTTTAATATGTGACTTCAGAAAATCGATTCATAATATTTCATTTTCATTCCTAAATTTAAGATTACGTTCATATTTTTATATTTTATCTAGGTCACCTATTAGTTTTACAAGCTCCTTTTTTTTTTTTCTTTTTTTAGTTCGCTAGTATTTTTTATTGCATTGCCTTAAATACGTTGACTACGTACATTATAGATACATGAAAAGCTATTTATAGTTATTATCATACTATTATATAAATTAATAATAATATGTTTTTATTTTGAATGTAAACTACAATGAATATAACTTCTAGGAAAAAAAACTACTCCCTCCGTTCCGGTAAAGATGTCACACTTTGTGATGGCACGAGATTTTAGGAACTTTTGTTCAGAGTGTTTAAATAAAGAAAGAAATAGTTGTTGGATGTATTAATGATAAGAAATAACTAATAATGTAAGAGAAAATGTTGTTGAATATATTGATGATAAGAGATAAAAGAAATTGTTTATAATATAACTTTTTTCTAAATATGAAAGTGTGAAATCTTTGGTGGGACAAACTAAAAATGAAAGTGAGACACCTTTATTAGGACGGATGGAGTATATAATTTTCATATCAACAAAATCGTGTAAATTTAACCTTTGTTTTAATACATCTTTAATTTGTACTTGGAGTTTAAGTTTCAAAAGATCATATGGTTAACGGTAACTATAGCAATTTAGGCAATCTGTTTAATAATGTTCTCTTGAGATAGAAATGCAAAAACATATAGAGAAAAAAATACACGAACCAATTAATCAAACAAACGTAATAATAATTAGGACATAAAAGTGTTTTTGCCGACATAAAAAGATTCGAATTGGGATTTATGAAAAGAACATCTATGCATGTCAATATGTTGAAACCACCTCACCATCCAACTATACGAAATAAAGCTCACAACTTTTCTATTTTGTGACAAAATATTTGGCTACGATTTTGAAGAAATACATGCACATTATGTTTTTTAGCAAAGAAAAAATAGAATTACAGATAATCTTATAAATTATATAAACATATCAATCTGTCTAAATAAAAGTATAAGAATTTGTATGAAAAAAAAACGTTGTGATTTCTAGGTAGAAACCAAATTAATGGTTGTGTTTGTCGCAACCTTTTCGACGTATGAGTCACCAAACCTTAATAATCCTAAAAAGGGACAACAAATTTTTTCATATATGAAATCATATATTAGAGGAAGCCTCTCAAGAAAAGAAATTGATATTTTCTTTAAACAAGTCCATCTTAAAAATAAAAAAGGAATAAATAAATACAACAAAAGCTCGAATGGATTTTTTTATAGGAACAAAATTATTTGATTCATGAAAAAATTAACTTGCATGTCTATTTTCAGCAAAGAATAAAACATGGATAAAAAGTTTATGAATGCAAGTGCAGAGATAAAAGTATTATAGAAAATAAGATCACGAGTATAAATTTAAAAGGAAGTTACCTTAGAAATCGAAATGGTGATCTCGATTTTCTATCAAGTAATTCACACTTCTTAAATGTAGCACCAGCTAGCAACTTCTACAGATTTAAGGTGAGGCTTTTTCATTTTTCATTTTTTTTTCCTTTTTCTTTATTTTTATGGGTATAGGGCGAAGCTCTTCTCAGATTTGTGAATGTTGGTGAGGACGATGAAGTATTGTGAAGTATCGTGTACTTGCTTTATATGCAATCACAAATAAAATAAGGTCCTCGCATTTTTATTTACATGATTTCGTGAATGCTAATCTGGTGAAGTACAATAAATATGAGACATTCATTATTTATTTTATAAATAAATATATTGAGGATACTGTGAATAATTTTGTTAAATATGACGTGTATATTGTTGAAATGGTAGGTGAATTGCATCCATCTCTGAGTTGTCAATTTTGTCATTGTCTTCTCCTTTTGGCCTCAAATTGAGTTGTAACGCTCCCTTCAATATCAATGAAATTTATCACTATCTTCTTTTTTCCCGGCCTTCAATATCAATGAATTTTATCGCTATCTTCCTTTTTCCCGGCCAAATGAGTTTATTCATATATCAAACAAATTTCAAAATAAAAACTAACACGTCATAAATACAACTCTCTCAAAAGGAAGTTTTAAAAACATTTGATTTCTACTTTTGAGGCCAATTTTCTAAATCATCTCTTAATTTGTATATGTAGTTGTTGGTGAATCAAAATCTTGTTGGCTGAAGACTTTATAATTAGTTTTCAAGATTATTTTCTACATCCATTATTTTATTTTATTTATTATATTGTTTATAAATAGAAGATAGTAACATTTTATCCGCTATAAATTTAATCTTTATCTCCAGTTTTTAGCCGCGAATTGAATTGTAAATTATATAACATATCCCTTCCGATATCAATCTACAATTTGTCTCCATCTTCTCTTTTCTGGCCGTGATAACTTATTTCTATACCAATAAATTTTCAAAATAGTACTACTAGTACTAGTTCTCCCCAAAAAAATGTGTTAATTATAGTGTTTGGGAACTACTTTTAGGACGAATTTCCTAATACCGTTATTTGATGAATTTATAATATCCTAATAACGGTATTGGGCGGCCCGACCTGTTTGGTCACTTTGTTTATGGGAAATGGAGATTTAATCCTACCTATTCAATAGTCTATCACAAAACTACTTTAGTTTTGCCTTGGGTGGGTTGGGTAAGCAATTCTTTTGTGAAAAACGAATAGAATCAAATCAAAAGGTTAAATTCGATTATTTTGAAAAGAAATTTCGGTTTTTTGGTCGGTTTGGTAATTTTTTTCTATCGAACTGGATGAATAATTATATATATATTTGTTAAAATACTAATTATTTCAAATGAACTTACATATTTCCCAAATATATTAGTTGTTGATTTTGGAATTGTTGAATGCCAGTTATTTTATTAGACTAATGCTAGATTTTGAAAATGACTAAATTCATTTTTTTAATAAATAAATAATAAAAATAAAAATTTAGGATAACTTTAGGTTAATTCCGTTTGGTTTGATTCAATTTGATTATTTTATTTCAAAAAACACACTAGATAATCGATGGCGTATATACACCCCTAGCATTCAGTATAAATTTTCCAGTGCTATTTTAAAATATTTTTTCTACTTATAAGGCGATTTCACAATTAATGTATGTGAGTGTGGTTAACAAAATAGTAAGCAACATACATTTTAACACATTTTAACATGAAAAGGAAAAATCTGAGATAAATAACAAACATTAATCAACAAGGGATTACATTATATCAATTTTAATTTCCCATAATTGCCGAGTTCCGTCCTTCCTCAAACCGAAAAAAAAAACAAAGAAATCACACACTAGCTACTTCTTCGCTACGAAAACGATAATGGAAAATATGCCAAATGATTGAAGTTGCCATGTTGGAGAATTTCAAACTTAACAAATACACTCGTAAGCAACAACAATACTATGGCCTCTACCATGAAGTGGCAGCTCCATGGAAGACATGGTGGAGCTAAGTGCTAACTAGCCATTGCTACATACATAGCATTCTCATGAGGAGCTCTCAAGTAGCATCGAAGTTGCTCGATTTTCTCCCGTGGATGATTCCAAGGGATACGCGGCGACCACCTCCATTGCTCCACAATTGATGAATACACCTTTAGCCTTCATTTTTTCTATTTAAAAAGGAAAAAAAACTTACTATTTATATGTTTAGATAATTCTGCATGTTTGTTCGTGATTGGTTTCTCAAAAGTGCACCAATTAGCAGAAATGGGATTCACATTGCTCATTGCACCAATAATACGTGTATATAATATACAATGGTATATATACTGTGGAAATATAGCGTAAAATATAAAAATGTAAGATTTTCGTGTAATATTTATCTACCTCAAAAAGGTTAGTGTTGGAGATTATTAATTATAATGGTGAATTCTTATAGCAGTTAGCCTAACATTTCCATTTGTTAGTTCCGACATAGATAGAAGAATACGGTTTATCAATCATTTACAAATTACATCTGAGCATACATCAATTAATCTAGAGTTAATCAGATCATAAAAAAAAAATAATAAGCGACTGGATGATTATCAAGTATTCGTGAACTTATATATATATATTCAATATACCCAACGATACTGTGGCAATTTCAGTTCTTATTTCCATGTATTTATTTGGCAACTATGTTAGAAAAATAAAATTGAAATACAAAAAAAATGTGGAAAATAAAATAGAGGAATGACTAAAAGACTATATTGTATTAGATGGAATTGATTATTACTCTACTACATTCAATTTTTTATATAAAGTGAATTGAAAACACTTAACCTGACTAAAACTCTAAAAGATAAATTCTATTAATAACTAAAGATAAACTCTATCAATAATTAAAGTCTATCGACAACTAACTAAATTATATTTTCTTATGTAGGCTAAAATCTTCCTTGATTCTTGCCTTATCTTCTCTTCATTTCAACACTCCCCATCAAGTTAAGTGTCGGACATTCCGATACTTAACTTGCGACTATCTTCAATTTGAATTTGTTTATACTTGTATTTAAGAGTTCTTCAATTTCATAAATAGTTTAGGCTCTTATTCTGAGATCTTCAATTTTTGATTGATAGTTTAGGCTCTTACCAAGGAGCTGCTTCAATTTCTTCATTGAAAGTTTAGGCTCGTTCCAATGAGTTGCTTCATTCTTTATTGAAAGTTTAGGCTCGTTTCAAGGAGTTGCTTATTTTTCATTGAAAGTTTAGGCTCATTTCAAGGAGCTCTTTCATTTTCAGTTTTGACTCGTGTCGAGGAGTTAGTTCAGACAGTTTTGACTCGTGTCAAGCTTATTCATCAATAGAGGGGCTTGATTGTGATTTTCTGAAAGTTTGAGGACTACTTTGTAGTTTCTTTAAACTTTGAGAACCTCTATGAAATTTCCTGAAAGTTTGATGACCTTTGTGCAATTAACAAAAACTAATTTTTTTCATCCTCTCATTTCGGCAAGCCCGACGACAACTTCTTCCTTTTTCTCTTTCGTCCCCCTTTTTTTCTAATCTTAGGACAAGCCACCGCCGGCAGTCCGCATCATCGGCCTTGCTCTGCCTCCCTTCTCGGCTGCTCCGCCTTCCTCCGTGTCTTCTTAGCTTTCCCGACGGTTTTATCAGCAGAGGCCTTCTCGGCATTTCCTTTCCCCCCGGCAGCCTTCTCGGTGCTCTCGGCCACCATTGAACGCCTTCTCTCTCGCGGCTTCTTCCCGGCAGTGGGTGGATCATCCCGCCGCCTGTTCTCTTGCCCGCAGCTTCCCGCTGCCTGTTCTCTTGCCGGTAGCTTTTCCGACAGTGGCTAGTTCACTACTTTTTCTGTTGATGGCGGCAGCCAATTATTCTTCTCCGGTCCGACCATGTGCCATAACCGGTTTCTCCTGTTATTCTGCCAGTTTTATCCTCCTCCCGCCATTCTGGCGGTGGTTTTCTTCTCTTTTCTCCCGTCTACAACCTCTTTCTTTTCCTTCTATTCTCTTTTGCGGCAACAATGCGGCACCGATTCTGCCGCATCCTTCCTCTCTGTTTTGATGACGGATTATCTGGCTGGACACTTTCTCGCCCTCTCGTATGGATAATTCGTCATCTTTAGAATCGAGGGTTAGTTTGAATGGTTCTAGAATTCAAGAATTGGATTTGTGTTGTCTGATTTGTGGGTTTAAACCGTGGAAGGAGGTAGAATGGTTTGGTTTTGATCTGTATTGATATGCTCGGTTTTGATTTGAGGATTGCTGTTGATCTACAAAGTAATTTCATTTACCAGGTGCTGGCGCGGTGGTGATCTTCTCGCCCTCTTTGTATCAGCATAACTTACACTCATCCTCTCGTACGGCATCAACTTTATGTGAGGTCGGATCTGGCGACTGAGTGGCCGCTCCTTCCTTATTCGGAGGGCTCTGCTCCATCGACGACCACCGCCTCCTTTCGTTCCTCCAACAGTGGTTGCCCATATCACTTCTCTTCCGTCCCTCGATGGCAACGGCTTGACGTCAACAATTTATGAGCTGTGATAATTTTTTTGAGTTTTGGGATTGGTTGACTTTTGAATGAATTGTATTGTTGGTTTAAAGATCAACTCAAAGCAATTGAATTGATTTGAATGAATTGGCTTGAAGAATTCAAAAAACGGTTGTAACTTTTTTTTTGGTTGTTTTTGTTTTGGATAGGTAATGGCTAAGTATTGGAACAAACTAACCAATAATTTTGGATAGTTAGTTGCTCTGATATCATGTTGGAAAATAAAATTGAAATGTGGAAAATAAAATATGAAAAATAAAACACGGGAATGACTAAAGGACTATGTAATAAAAATATATTGTAATAATTTAAGGTGTAATAAAATTTAATTGCATGGATAGACGACACAAAATTTGTTACATTTTTAAATGTAACAAATTTACTTACATTTTTCTATGTCACAAAAAATTATAAATACATATGTGAGTGTAGCTAAATTATGTTACACCAAAGCAAATATATAACAAATTTTATAACACTTCTCATTATATCACTAAAATCATATCACTATTTATAATATTATTTTGAGATTATGTTTTATACTGCAAAATATTAATAGATAATATACTCATACTATGTTTATAGGAATCTCATTGTACATATACACCGTCGTGTATGATTTATGTATTTAGACATCATATATATGGTTGCTTATTGATGTGGCATCACTAGAATGTAGCTAAGTTCTTATTTTTGGATCATTGTTGTCCAAAAAGAAAAAGAAAAGAAAAGAAAAGAAACATGGAATAAGGCAGTACCATGTTTTTGATGGTGTAGTTGAAATCAACTAGTGCTGGAATAAAGAGAAGATAAGGTAAGAATTAAGGAAGATTTTAGCCTATATAAGACTAAATAGTTTAGTTGGTTGTCGATAGACTTTATTATATAGTTTATTTATTTATTAATAGGATTTATCTTTTAGGGGTCATTTGGTAGGTAAGATGAGATAGTGCAAGATAATTAACTCAAGATAGAAAACACGGGCCATACATAAGATAGTAATCAAGATAAGGTTTTATGATGTTGTATGGTAGATAAGATATTATTTCAGATTATGTTATAGATGGGATGTGAAATGACAAAAATACCCTTATTGCCAATATTTATATATTAAATATTGTGTAATTATGTAGATGAGCAATTAATGGTATAATTGCTATTTATATTTGATTAAAGATTTTTGATTAAACTAGTGATTAATTAATCTAAATTAATTGTAATGATTTATAAATGTCGTATGTAGTTTATTCCCAGAAATTGAGTCTCCGGCACCGCCGCCATCCACCGCTGGCCACCTCTGAGGTGAAACAAAAATCCAAACAAATCGACCTTTCAAACAAAAATCGAATAACAAAAATCTAAACAAAAATTAGAATCCAAACGCATCGAATCAGAAATAAAGAACAAAATTATCCAACTAGAAATCAGAATCAAAATCGAGACACAAGATACAAACAGAAAAATGTAGAACAAAATGAAGAACCCAACACGAGAATGCAAAACCCAACAAGAAATCGAAATCCACATCGAATCCAAATCAGAATCCAAATCGATACACAAACTCCAAACGCAAACTGCAAACACAAAAACAAAGAACAAATTAACCTAACACAAAATCGAAATCGAAATTCAAATCGAAACAAATCAAGAAACAAAATCGAAACCCCATATCAAAACAAATCAAGAAACCAAATTGAACCCGTAAGTTAAAAAGTAATTTCAAGTAATTTCTTTTAATGTTGAAAATTACTTAAGAAATATGTAGTAGCTCCTACCTCCAAGTGTTTTGCAAATTATAATAACCTTCCCAAGTCATACCATAAAAAAGCGAATTACAGCAATATTATGAATGTATAATAGTATAAAAGATAAAGTTGTCCGATGTCAAACTTAGTACATTTATACACAACAAACCATTATGCTCTTTATTTTCTTGGTAATAAATCCACAATTAACTCGTACTCTTCTATTTCAGCTTCTCATATATATGAGGCATTTCACCTATTTCGTTATTCATATCTAGTTACTTGGTTTAAGCATTTTACTGTTTTTAATTTTTTTAATCATAAACTATAAACAAACCCATGCTAAAAGATCACTTTTATAAACAATAACTGTAAATTTTTAATTAGGTAAAAAAAAAAAGGATCTTCCTTACTTAAAAAACTAGCTTCGTCCCCGGCCAGTACATATTTTCTTGTATACTTAAATTCCTTTAAAATTCCATAATATTTGTTAAAAAAACAACTTAATAATTCTTGTCATTCTATCCCGGAAATTAACTTACATGGGAAAAAACTTAAACAATAAACTAATTGGAAGTTATGTCTCCTATTATACTATTATAATATTATTTAGTTTGTTAGCGCACATTTCGTCTCTCATAAGGCTTTAATTTTCACTTTCAATCCATGTACCTTAGTTTTAATTTTACATCTGTTTATAATGAAACTTCCATTCTTCTCTTTTCTTTTTTTATAGAAAAACTTCGTTCCATAGCGTCGAATCTGCAGGTTCCTACTTCTCTCATGAAAAGAAAAATGGAACTACAAGTCACAAGTGAAGAAATAAATTTTGCTTCTCAAAGCGCTCTGACAAAAAAGATAAAAAAAAAAAAAAAAAGCGGCGGCAGCAAAATTTACATTTTCCCTACCAAAACTTTATATGGCCCATTAGCTAAACCTCATTTAATTTAATTAGATGGGCTGATTCATTGGGAAGCCGAACCATATCATCGGCGTTGATTAAAAAGATTAGGCCCATGTAGGACACAGGATCTCCATTGAAGAAATTTTAAGCCCAATTATGGTCCAATTTTCCAAAATCAGTTATACGTTCATACTACCATTTGTGCGAGCGTGGTATGTATCCTAAATCTAACAAAATTATTGGGAATTTATAATACAAAATTGAAAAATAAACAAGTTGAACTCAACTTCGAGCACACAACAGGCTCAAGTTTTTTCAACATTTAAGATTCTCGTTTGATAGCTCGGATAGGATATAGTAAGATAGTTAACTCGAGATAGGAAACACGGGCTTGAGTTAAGATAGTGATTAAGATAAGACTTTTACGATAGTGTTTGGTAGATAAGATAGTACTTGAGATTGTTTTATAGATAAAATGTGAAATGACAAAAATACCCTTATTGCCAATATATATATATATTTTTGTATAGAAAATAGCAGTGATATGGAAGAGAGAGGAGAGAGAGAGAGTGGGCATGAGAGGAGAGAGGAGGAGAATACGGCCGAGGAGAGAGGAGAGAGAAAAGAAAGAATGACATGAGGAGAGAGGAGAGAGAGTGGGCATGACATGTGAGAGAGGAGAGAAGAGGAGAATACGAGTGTAATTATGATTTATGGGAGAGAGGAGAGAGGAGAGAGGAGTGACATGGGAGAGAGGACAGAGGAGAGAGGAGAGAGAGAAGGAGACAGTGGGTAAGTAAATGTTATCAGTCTTTATCGGAGGGTTGGAGTGAGATAGTGAACCACTCGAATTCTCAGCTCAACAGTTAAATGCGCGCGGTTCGAGACGGGCCAAGATAGTATAACACGGGCTTTGGCTTTTTTAATATATCATACCAAACATAAAAATTCTACTATTTGAACAAGATATTTTTGTACTATCTGGACAAAACCTTAGTACCAAACAGCTCCTAAAGGGTACAACCAAGTATCTAGGTCGCCTTGGAGAAACCAAGCATTTAATTCAGGTATGTCTTGCTCTGCACGAGTGGATTGAACATGCTCCTGATCATTTGCTCTCAAAATACGTATATGAACTCAGAGATGGTGTTTTTTGTTCAACAACTTTGGCAGTATATTAAGGACAGCTACGTGAGCACGATTGGGTTTAGCGAAATATAAAACAAAACGGAGGCTTTATTCGGATTTTCATCATAGCCAAAATGAAGCAATCTTTCTATCATTTTCATAATTTAAAACCACATGTAGTTTTTACTTAAGCTACAACTCAAGCCTTTGGCATCTAGAATAGCACATATAATATGAAACATGTAGTTTTTGCTTAAGCTACAACTCAAGCCTTTGGAATTCCTGTAAGTCGATAATAGCTCAACTACTAATTTAACGCGGCTGTGATGCGCGCACAGGCCTAACGACTACCTCTAGCAGAGTTGATTTCGTTGCTTAAAAACATTTGCGATGGACGATAGATGGCCCATTTTCATCATAATCAGCCTTGGTCACATGTTGGTTTTGAGGGAACACCACTTTGGCTAGTATGGCTCCTCCCACCCA
>JAYDZE010373698.1:0-17328 GCA_034509125.1 Monilaria moniliformis
GACGATACGCCAATCCGAGAGCACCAGCCGGGGCGTAATTCGTCTTGCGGAAAGAGGGCTTTCTTCGACTCGACTTAAAGTTTGGTTTGTTTTATTATTTGTCGTTGTAATTTTCGTTCTATTCCTTGTTGTTTTGTTCTATCAGTTGTAATAGCAAGAGTATTGCATGTTTAACGGCTTGGGTTTTTCCCATATTTCTAACATCATCAACTACTACACGTGAAACAAACAAATCCTCATTAACTTGGACTACTTTGATACCATATTAAAATTGACCCTATTATTCTCTTAAAAGACTTTAATAGAATTGAGCTCATTGACAACATGATTTTTACCAATCGATGAGCTTCAATAAGAAACTCACATTTGCAATTCAGGGTCTATTTAGTTCTTATAATATCATCAGTATTTTGTGTGAATTATTTTACAAAAGTTTTTACCACAAAATTGAATTATAGAAAATTATTTTCTTGAAATTTAAAAGTACAGACTCTATATATCAAAGGTATTTTCTGCTTCCGTCCTTCTATTATGTATATACGTGTAAGTGGGGAGTTAGATGGCCAACTTATAAGTTAATGGTTGCTCGTCTTTTGGCAACATGGTTCGTGGCTACGTATGTTATTTTGTCGAAAACAACATAACTGACAAATCTAATACTAAAAAAATCAGTTCCCGAAGAAGTTGCACTTCATTTAATAAACAAAAATATATCTTGACGTTATTATTCTTGAAAGTAGTTGATATGTGTACCACACAATTAATGGGCAAAATTAGTTGTGTTAAGTTAAAATTTTCAGCTATCTTCTTCTTCGGGGCGGGGCGCCGGCTAAAGGAGGGGGCGATCATGACAGTTTTCTAGCGAGGCTAAGGGGAAATTGCCCGTCGGGGGGTCGGCCGCCCCCTCCGACCCCCTGCATACGCCACTGCTATTCATATATATATTCTAAATGATTTTCATTTTGGAGAAATTTTACTTTTATTATTAGTCGTTCAACAAATATACAATAACTATGGAAAACAACAAAGTGATCGCTGACCAATAGTGTCCCTAAAAAGCTACAAAATAAAATAAAAAAATACAAATAAGCTATAATTAATCCAGGATTAACGCGTCTTAATTAAAGCCCCAACAAATCAAATCTTAATCTAAATCTTAGGGGAGACAGGTTTCAATATTACTTTGAAGTATAGGAATAAAAGTAGGATTTTATGCTGTCGACCTCACTTTCCCCCTAATTAACTATGGTTTAGTAAACCCCAGAACCTAGTAAATTTGGGGGGTTAATATTTAACCTGATGGCGTTTGATAATAATTGCTATTCGATGATGCTACCCCAATCCAATTATAATAAAATATATAAAAGATATATATAGATACATAAAAGAAAGCATCATTCTAATTTAACTTAGTACCATTAAAGGGAAGAAAATAGTGTTGTCAAGGTAGAAAAAAAGGGAGAGCTAAAGCACTTTCCTTTGGCCCATACCATGTTTCCTCAATAGCCTCTTGATTTGATTACCCACTTGAAAATTTCCCATCTCTCTATATCACACATCACATTTCATCAAAAATTTCTCCCACCAATAATTTTTTTGCAAAGAATAATTAATGATGTCTAATGACCACGGTGGAAGAGGGGAAGGATCATCATCATCGGCTGCCGCCGCGGCCGACCATCGCCACCAGCAGCCGCCTCCGCAGCTGAGCCGGTACGAGTCCCAGAAGCGGCGCGACTGGAACACGTTCGGGCAGTACCTGCGGAACCAGCGGCCGCCGGTTGCGCTGTCGGAGTGCAACTACGGCCACGTGTTGGAATTTATGCGCTACCTTGACCAGTTCGGGAAGACTAAGGTCCACATACAAGGGTGCATGTTTTTCGGGCAGCCTGAGCCAGCGGGCCCTTGCACCTGCCCCTTGAAGCAGGCGTGGGGCAGCCTGGATGCTCTCGTGGGCCGCCTGAGGGCGGCCTACGAGGAGAATGGAGGGGCCCCAGAGACCAACCCGTTCGCCAATGGAGCAATACGGATCTACCTCCGTGAGGTTAGGGATTCCCAGGCCAAGGCACGGGGAATCCCTTACAGAAAGAAAAAGAAGAGGAAGAAGCTTAGTGAAACAGTCAACTCTACTTTTCACTCTATGCAGCATTCTGGAGTCTGAGTTTCATCGTAGGCCACTTTTGCACGGTGAGTTTTTTAGTCATCGTGTTGTTGATTTTTTTTAAAAAAAACCGTAACATTTCTTGAATTTTATTATGTCAAAATCGAATTTCGCTATGAGTAGCTATATATGGTATGGTATAACATATTATATGGAGAATTTTTGCTTACGCAAAAAGTCTGCAGATGCAGAATTTTCTACTCTTCTTGATAGGAACCCTAAATTAAAAACCCTAGTCTGCATGCCCTTTTGCTACTAATTAATTAAGTTTATAAAATATATAGATACCTACCTTCAATTGTTGAACATGAAGATGTATACGTGAAACCAGTCTAGTTTCCTCACCAAGGAGAATAGGAACAACGGAGCACGTCAGGGGCATTTTATTTATTTTTTTATTTTATATATTTTTTATTTTGTGGGATTTGAATTTTTTATAACTTAATCACATAAATATATATATTTTGATGTTCACTTTTGTCCAATCTTTTGTCTTTTGGGATTGTGTCTGATATCGTGGTTCGTCGTGGAGTTCCCTTCAGTGTGATCTGAATGCTGAGCACAGCATCTACTGAAACTCAAATTAATGTGCTAATTGAAATTCCAAGTTTTATATATATGTGTGTGTGTGTGTGTGTGTGTGTGTGTAGATTATATGATTAATTTATTTTCTCCATTGCATCAGCAGCTAGCCTATAGTTGTTTGTTGCTATTGGCCTCGAGCCTATATATATGTTGCTTCAAATTTATACTAATATATTTTTTCTTTCATTATCAGCAGTCACAACCATAGGAATGTCTTTTCTCTTTCTAAAACTAACACCAATTTTTGTTGTTGTCTTATATCTCTATAAAGATGAGGATAATGAGTCTGTTGCTATGTCATTTCTATTAAACAGTAACTAGTTAATTATGAGCAAGTACTCCTCAGTTGATCAATTGACATATATGTCTCTTTTCTTCTACTTTTGTGCTAACACCCATTTTGGCTTCAAATTTGAAACAACTCTCTTGATCATTTCATTCCAGATAAATTTGTGTGTGTGTGTGTGTGTGTGTGAGAGAGAGAGAGAGTTTATTTTTTATTATAAATTAAATTTTTGTTTCACAAATAGGAAATAGGAGTTGGATACGACTCAAAACCAAGAGTTGGTGGAGATACAAGTTGTGTTAATTCGAATAAATATAATGATTTAAGAGAGAGGTATGTGTTTTTAGCGTCTCCTATCTTGTTTGTAGCAACCATTTCTAGTTTATTTTTCAAATCGATGACTCTCAAATCCACTCAAAATCAAAATGATATATTTATCAACATTCATCCCTAATTAGTTCACTAGTTGTTTGCCCTAATATTCCAATTATGAAGGCCATTCTTGATTAAACTATTGATTTGGCACATTATATCTGTAAGATCTCTAGCTTCATAAGACCTATAAATAAAAGAGAGCTGTCTTCACTAGTTCACTTGAAATATGATCTCATTTAACTTGCAAATACAGATTTAACCTTGCAAATTAAGATATGATATTAGTGGTCCTCATTTCATTTATATAAACAAATATATTTATGTGCGTGTGTGTGTACACGTATATGTATTTATGTGTGTGTATGTGTTGCCTATTTTCTTTATTACTATAATTACATATTCTTGTTTGTTGCACACATATATAGTTGGAGGTATGGTTGTGCAAGTGACCGTCTAGCTAGAGTGGTAGGTGGGCTAGACTCTTAATTAATTAGGTTTAATTAATAATAAATCTATTAACATATTTGGTGACAAGTTTAACACTGGTTGTTTTTGTAATTTGCAGCAATCTTGAAAGTGAAAGAAGAGAAGTTATATGGCTAAAATGATCGATTTCAGACTTGAGAGTCAATTGCAGTTTTAAGCTTTTATAGCCGAATTGAATAAGCACATCGCAGTTCATCACTTTTAAATACTGCTGTTTCTTTGCTATAACCAACAGAATTTTGGTGGGATATGTATACTTGTATTTCTCAAATATCAGTAATTAATAGCATTACATTTTTACCTGTTTTGTTTCAATATCTTTATTTTAAGTTTTGTTTATGCAACTCGACATTGAGCGTACGATATTGATATGTACGTATTTTAGTATGCATTGCTTTACTAGACAGAATTGGCTTTGCCTTTTATATTCTTCTATACTTATTAAGTATTATATAATATATTAGAATTTATATTTGATTTATTATCTCAATAGTGTTGTATCGTTAGAATTTTTCATCCACGTGAACTATTTCAATCTAATCTTAGAATTAAAATCCATAGTATATCTCTTTAATGATTTGACTAGAAGTTCAATATCCTTCCACCATCAGGATCTCACGTTCGACTTGATCTGGGATCCCAATCTTAGGGTTAATGATCTCTTGCTTCGATGACTACTACTTGCCCGCAGACAATCACAAAGATTGCTTACTCACACTTCTTCAACAGTACTGCTACTTTTGAGGGTAGGTTAATGTAAGGAGGGTTCCAATTAAGATCGAGTGTGTGTATGTCGTCTGTCTAGGTTGGTAACATTACGTGAATAAGTCTTCAAACTTCGGTGCTTCCATGGACGATCCAGCTCCAAAGATCTTCTTTGCACTTTGCATTTCCTGCGTCGTTACACATTGCATATCTTCCATTCTTCACCGACATCTTGCACTATGCATGAGCTTTGAATTGTGATATCGATCGTCGTCCATGGGTAGTATATAAAAGACGATCTCGCAAGGTGGTAGATTATTGTCAGAAGGAAGGTTTTGAAAGCACGCATGAAGATATGCACGAGGAGCCTGAGGAGATCGATGCAGGAGGATTAGTCTTGTTGATCAAATTAGTAGTTAATTAGTTATCTTTAGTTATTCCTTTTGTGTCGTATTTATGAGTCGAGTAGTCTTTAAATATCACCTTAATGTTAGAGAGGGTATATTGAGCAGTAAGTTGAGTCTTGTAGCCGCAGGTGTCGCAACTTCTCGCAAGAGGACCAGTTTATTATTTCAATTCAGTAGATTTACATTCAGTCAATTCATCGAATACTGTATACACAGTTTCTCTTTAAGCTATTTCCCGAACAATTTGTCTACATCTTATAATTCGCGATATTGGTTTTCTTCCGCCTTTCCCTACTAACAATTTGGTGCAGTGAACGATGGTTTCCACTCGGAGCACCAATTTCCAACTTGACGGTTCGGAGAAGGCGGTCGAAACTTTTCACGCCAAATTCGACAACATCATTGCCAGATTCGTTAATATGAATGACAAGTTCAACACTGTTGAAACGCACATCAATGCCAGATTCATTACTCGGTCGATTCGATTATAACCAGTTAGCATTTGCTGGCTTTTGAAGTTATATTTACAAGTGAGGATAAATTATCAAAATGGCCAACTTTGATCTTTACTACATAAAAGGGGCTATTTTAGTAGTACACTTGAAATCGAAAATTTGACACATTTTCCCGTCTACAAGACTTGAAGTATGGGGTGTTTATTGGGTGTCAATGTCATTGTAGAATATATACCTTGTGTGTCAGTCATCATTTGTGGAAACACATTTCGTCATTTCATCGATTTTTCTGAACATATTTTTATCATACTGACTACTTTTATCATATAATTTATAATAATAAATATTAATATCTATCCAGACAAAAAAAAAAAAAGAACACCCAGAAGATATTCATTTTTGCCGACTTCATCTCGATTTCACAAATGTCTTTTCACCTTCATTTTATTATATTTCAGAAAATCTTATAGTATCTATCTCTTTTATTTCCCTCCGAAATTCTGAATTACCCAAAAAAAAAAAAAGCCAACCAGCAAGAAGTCTAGAATGAGAAAGGATCAACATTAAAGCGCATTTAATGAAATGATACCCAAGAATCTTTCCTTGCAAATATAGTGAAGTCGCGCGACATAAACTCATACCAAATATAATCACAATAATTCTGAAAAAGTGTGAACCTAAACTGAACAAAATTCACTCTCATTTCGCTCCCTATACGCTTCTTGTTATACATAAGTCGAATGCCCTTCAATATGCCAATATTTAATGTAATATTAATTTCCCTTCCACTTTAACTAATAAGTCGGGAATTTGAATCACCTAATATGCATATGCGTAGTTGTTAGCAAAGTTTGAGGTTCGAGTCCTTTAATATGAGTGAGTGCACGTGTCAAGCCTCCACTCCCCAAAACATTTTTTATTTTTCTTTTATTTTTTACACTTATGAATTTCTTACTTAAGTAAAAAATTTGCACCATTGCCCACGCTGCGGCTAGATTGTGAAGCGTACATGCCATCAAATAAAAACTGATGTGTGAGCCAAAGGGACGACTCAACGATAACACTAATTTTCAGCTTAAAATTTCTCAATAAATAATCATAAAAACGGCAAGTAATCAAAATCAAAGAAGGCCTTTCTTCACACCATCACATGTGGATCCAAGATAGTTCCTCCTCGCAAAATAAGGCCAGCAACGATCATATATGCAGGCATGGCTGACTTCATCATGAAGAATAGTGTAATTGGAGCTGCTCACATTCCTAAAATAGCACCATTTATCACTAGTGTAGCCATATTCTTGCTGAGTACTCCCCAATCCACTCACCACCAAGTTCCCCCTAACAAGCATCGACCCCTCCGCGCTCTGCACGTTCTTCACCCTGCTCGTCGACACACCCACCGCCCCACTCCTCCGCACCCTTTCCTCGAACCCGAGAGTGAGGTTCGCCACAGAGTCGTAGCTCCCATCGCTATTGTCTACATTGTCAGAGGCGTACCAAATGCTGAACCTCCTCTCCGCATTCGCATTGGCAGAAAGCGGAGATGGGGCTCGGTGATCACTGTCAACGGTGGTGTTGAAGGTGATCACCTGATCAAGAATTTGTTTGTTCGCATCATTCCCCATCACCATCGAGCTAGTGTACCCCAGTTCTTGGAGCGACGTGGTGACGACCTCGCCGTGAGACGAGCTCACAACTCCGCTTGAGATGATGGAGCGGCTCGCGTTGGTGACGAACACGCCGTCTAACCCTGTGAAGTTGGAGAGTGTGGAAAGAGAGAGGTGGGAATCTCTGTGCTCTAGCAATTTCCCCTGTGTCCTCAGACTCTTCTCATCCAACCATAGATGCAAATTTGCATCTATGTACCAAACATTCAATGCGTTTGTGACGCTAAATGCGAGATCGTGAGCCTTATTATCCAATAGTTTCCCCAAAAAGGGGGTGATTTCGATGTCGTAGGTGGGGAGATCGAAAGAGCCGATGCCGGTGATCGGCCGCCACAGAAGAGGATTCACTCCGCCGGTGTAGATCACGGTGAACGGCCAGACGGCGCCGACGAC
The DNA here is from genome assembly GCA_034509125.1 of Monilaria moniliformis. Classification (NCBI taxonomy): domain Eukaryota; kingdom Viridiplantae; phylum Streptophyta; class Magnoliopsida; order Caryophyllales; family Aizoaceae; genus Monilaria; species Monilaria moniliformis. The sequence goes on from JAYDZE010373698.1 coordinate 7,521, forward strand.
GGCGCTGTCTAATTTCACGACGACCTCCCTGAACGGGCCGTTCCCGGGAAGGCCAGTTAGGTTATTGGCGGAGATGTATTCATTTGGGGGATTTCCATACCAGAATTCATCGTTTTCGTGAAACGAGACATAAATCTCCAACACAGCTCTATATGTATTCAAAGGAATTTTGAATTGCTTCGATTCCACATGAGTTGAATTCTCGATTTCAAACCACAATCCATCGTTCAAAGGTAAACTCCTCGAAATTGGCAGGATTAAATCCGCGATCGAGCCGGATTCGGATCGGGACACGGTGCCGGTTGAACCGGTTTTTTGAGCAGGGTAAAAATGGAGAGAGATGTTGACGTGGTAGACGCCGGTGTAAGTGGAATCGACGATATTCCCCAAATAAACAGCTAGGGTTTGATTGGTAACGAGCAGAGAGGAGTACCTGGTGACGTCCTTCTTCACCGTCCAGACAATGCCGGTGGCCTTGGGCTCGGCGGTGCAGCTGCGGAGGACTTCGGCGCCGCCGATCCAGACGCCGAAGATTCGGTCGAATTGCCTGCCCTTGCACGTCGCTGTCCACTCGAGGACGATTTTGGCGAAGTTTTGGGAGGGGCAGTGCGACGGCGGTGTGTAGTCGGCGAGGACTGGCGGCTGGCCGTAGGTGGCGGCGAAATCGTGCTGGAGGAGGATATAGGAGCAGGGTTTGGAGTCAGGGAGGGCGATTGGTTTGGTAACTTCGAAGTAGGTGGTGGGAGGGGCGGCGGCGGATGATGAGGTGAGCTCGAGGTCAGGCTGTGAGCTGAATAGAGTTGTTGTGTGGTGGAGGTTGGCGGCGTGGGAGAGTAGCGGTGGGTAGAGTTGGAGGAGTGTTAGGCTGAGGAGGAGAGAGAGGATTGTGGAAGCCATTGATGGAGGGAGTGGTTGTTTAGAGTTGGCAGTATTATTGGTTTTGTTGTTTTTCTATGAAGAATTTTGCTGTAAAAAGGTACAAATTGGAGTGAGAAACAATGGATTTACGTTGGAGTTGAGTAATAAGCTGCATAGGGATCATCCAACAATATTTCCCATTTTTTTGCAATGTGGATTCTAATGATGGCGGAGATTACACCCATGGTCCAACGAGTTATGGCTAATCCAGAAGAGGAACATCGGTTCTTGCCTGTGATAGTCGTAGCCCGCCCATAGTGTACCAGCTAAATCTTACTGTTTACAAGTGGAAGACTGCACCACTTGAAATTCCTTTTGAGGATACTGCTATTTATACTTAACTTCAATTTAAAGGACAATTTTGTGAGTAATTTAATTTTCAAGAAACACTCACAATAAGGTGGGTACAGAAACAAATCAATATCTAGAATTTTTTGTTACTTTTTCATTTTGGAGCTGCAAAATTTAAAGAAAAGCTAAGTACATATAGAAGGAAGTTAAAGGTAGCTGTATCATTCATGATATACATATATATTTTTCTTTCCTGTGGTGGTTGACTGGTTGGTGTTGGCTTAGGCGTGTATATGATATAAACATACTTTATATGTATCATGGGTCAATTTGAGAACATATATAACCTAATTAGTTGTCCCATTATTTTCCATCTACATATCCAACTGGCCGTAAAGAATGATTCATGAATTAGAGAGTAATTATAAACAAATTCCCCGTGTATTTTATAAAATTTATTGATGGTTGTCAATTAAGAAGAGGCACATAACCTAAGCTTCTCAATTCACCTCATATTTTCTTCGACTAGCGGAAATAAACTTCATCGTAACACAAATTGATGTAATGGGCTGAAAGAATATTTCCTTACTTTTTAGTATTACGTATGATTTGTGCGAATCACATTATCTATCATTTTACCAATAAATTCAAGAATATCGAAACTACTTCAAAATTAAAAATCTAATTTCCTTCGCTGCTGCTGCTGCTGCTCTCTCTCTCTCTCTGCATGATTTCAAATTTTGCTGACTTTCTCTCTCTACATCCTTCATCCCACGGCATGGAACTCGTTGATTTCCATATCTTCTTCTACCATTACCATATCCAGCCCGGCCGTAGAAAACACACACGCACACTTTTGTCAAGAAACTGCAATATTTTAGTTACCATTTAAAGATGATTGAATATAAGTAGTTCAATAATTCAGTGACAGAGACTGAGTCCTAAGTTCAATAATTCAGAAGCGTTGTTAGGTCATTAATGTCGTGTAAGCCTTACATGCGTCTTCATCAATGTAGCATACACCTTATTTGCAGTGGTCCGAACTCTAGCCCAACTTCTGTTGCCAAAAACAAAATTTTGCTAACATTCTACCAATGAAAAATAGTCAACTTGATAGCAAACCAATGAAAAATAGTCAACTTGTTCGAGAAAATTTGTTCAAATAGGATGTCATTTAAATAAAAAAAGAGGCCAGATGTGATTCTACAAAAGAATTGAAAATCCGTCACAAAAAAAGAACTGAAAAAAAGGCAAAAACGACGGAAGAGAGAGAGAGAGAGTCACCTTACTCCACAATAACAGTAATAATCCACATATCCTACCAACACACTCTTGCTTAAATACTCCTAACCTACCAGCCCTAAAACATTTTAAATAAAGCTGGGTAACTGATAAAGCTAAACAACTAGACAATTGAATAACCAAGCACCAATACTAATTCAATAACTAAATAACCGCTACACATCCCCTCCACCCACTACTGCTCCGTTCCTCTTCAGTCTCCAGGTGCACATCCAACCTGTTTATCCCTAACAAAGTTGCATATTTGAACCCAAATGCTAATCTGTGACGAAGTAATCTTCGGGAACATAAAATTTTAGACCAACAGCCTGCAATTACCAAATTGAAAATTTAAAGAAAAATACTCAGCAAAGCAAATCATGCTGAATAAGGACTAAGAAGGATGAGAGATCCTTCTCAAGAAGTGACAACAAGTTCAAAGGAAATTGCTGGGAGAAAGCTACCACACAATTTATTGTTGTGGTCCTAATGATGTTTGTACAAACAGTGTGGTATTTGAACTCCGAGTCCCTTTTCACTAGTTACTTTCCACCTCAAACCTTGTCCTCAACTCCCCAACAAAGTTGGGGCATCATTATAAGAATGAAAACATGATAGCCTACTAAACACACACAAGTATTCAATAGCATGCTATATTCAATATGAAATCCAGTACTTATAAATAAACCTGTGCAAATTTTTTGTCAGCATCACTGTGATCTCCTGGTCTTCCAGCCGCATCACCAACATAAAAGGACCTAGAGGAAACAAGAGACAACTTAGCTAACAAATTCTATACCTCAACCTCAGCAGTCATTTTGCGTTTTTTTCATCATGATAGAATAAATTGCAAAAGTAGTCCTCAAGAAATGACCTATTTGTACAAGAACCTATTATACTTTGATATTACAAACACCACATAGATGATTATATTTGTCTTACAAATACTCTCTTCAACAGATGTAATTGTAATTTGTAAGAAAGAAACAGATGTGTGAGGTGTGAGGTGTGAGGTTATATGTGATTTACAAAATTAGCTAAGATTTCTAAAATAGATCTCAAGTATAGTTTTTATAGTTTGTCCCTTGTGAAATAAACAAGACAACTAAAAAACAAAGATTCTGATCAAGATAATAACTGATCCATGTCAATCGGGAGACCAGAATTGAACTCTTTCTCCATAATCTTCCACATCCCAGGTTTTGGCTTGCGAAAGGGATCCTCTGATTGACCACTACTCACTCCACAAGCAATGAAAACCTGCATACAGCTAGTATTATGTATGAACTTTTATTCTTTAAGCAGTCAATTAATTATGCAAAAAAAAGTGCTGGTAATTTCCAATGAAAAGTCTCATTTTGTGCTCGAACCAAAAAAGTTCGTGTTGAAGCAGCATATTGCTCTGTAGACTATGATGTCCATGCAGAAAGGTACTAAATGAAGTTATCAGTTCAGTTCATATACAACCCGATACACAGCATGGTCTTCTTTTCACATCCATAGCTTACATATACAGGGTACTATTAACAAGAGCCATATGAAAAGTAGTTATATAAGAGGCAAAAATTGTTGAAAGTTCAAACATGTCTACCCAGACAAGATCCTTGTTTAGCAATCCAACCAAAAGCCCTTTCAGTTGTCATTAACTTGTAACATTGGTATTAAGAATTAATAAGCCTGTAGGAAACTTGTTGTAATAGAATTACAACATAGACTAGCAGTTGAAGAGAAATCAAGACATGAAAGTCACAGATACAAATATATCAATGATGACGATTGTAAAATATACTGCAATAGGAGATGGTTGTGGTAAAAAATTGAAACCATATCTTCAATAGCTCTACAACAAGATCTATGCAAACCATAAAACCATCTGCAGGTAGTGATCTAAACCTATTGTTTCTCAGAAATTGAGAAGATCCACTAAGTGCCACATACTGGGGTCACAACCATGTCTTTTAAAACAAAAATAAAATAAGAAAGGTCATATTGTAGGAAGCACTCAAGTAGGCATCCTATATATAATAAATTTGAAACAAACCATATCTTCAATAGCTCTACAACAAGATCTATGCAAACCATAAAATCATCTGCAGGTAGTGAGTGATCTAAACCTATTGTATCTCATAAATTGAGAAGATCCGCTAACCATGTCTTCTAAAACAAAATAAAAATAAGAAAGGTCATATTGTAGGAAACACTCAAGTAGGCATCCTATATATAATAAATTGATGTACACATACATATTAGTTATTACACATCAGCAAACATCACTTCTCTGGCTATACCCAAAATAATCCAAACCTTTGCACAAATTTTGTTATTTTCCATTCTATAAAAGTTGACATGATTGCCACAATGTGGTAATTATGTTTAACTGTGGTCAATTTGGCAATCAAAATTGAGTGACATGTACGTAAAGTAACAGGGTTACTTAAGATTAAGGTGACACGTACATCAATTCGCAAATTAATCAAAACTGAGTGACACGTCCATCACTTCTCTGGCTATACCCAAAATAATCCAAACCTTTCCACAATTTTTTTTCTTTTCTGGTTAGATTAAGGTGGAATTAAGTCAAGATGAGTGGATTAAGGTAGATTGCAGATAGATTGTACTGAAGTGTGATTGAATCATTCAATTTTTACAAATAAACATGACAGATTTTGGTTGATTATGAAGATTATGTAAGCATAGATAACAAACCTGAATGGGGACCTTCGCAAGCTCAATGAAGCTATTAAGTCTTCCAATTTTTGAATCTACAGCAGCCTGTCTCTTGTTCTTCCAACGCTCTATATTAGATTCATTGGTAAATATAACCTGTTTTTCAGATCATATCCTATCAATTTGCATTGTATGAATCAAAAGGGCTTGGTAAATGTAACAAAAACTGAACAGACCAGCTTGTAGCCATCTTTATACAGATTCTGGAGCTTCTCTGGTATTGAAGGATACATGAGGGACCATGCATCTGCACCTATTCTAAATATAAAAGGTTAAACTGTCATCAATTAGTTTGGCACATGGTTCAGCTCCAGAAAGCATATGTTATTAGCAAATACAGAACACATAGATCAAAGACATTCCATTTCACCCCAACCCTGAAAAAGTCAATGGTGCTGAGGTAAAGAAATTGCTTTATTTTATAATTCTCAGTTACCTACGAGCAGTTGATAAAAAGAATTCGGGTTTTTAGCAGAAAAGGCACAGTATGATAACTTTCTCAAGGTTTCTTCACATAGGATTAACAAGCCATCTATGCTATACACTTTTACCATGTTAAGCATTGGAGGATTTAGTATAACTCATCACATAAGAGATCAGGGAAGACGAATGACGATACACTCCTGATTTACATATCTGGCAAACTTTACTGAACTTCAGTATACGATCAGTTGCACTAGGAATAATGCAATACCGAAGAACAAGCCAAACCATCATAAAGTGCTTTCAATAATTGCATATCATACCTTTTCACAGATGTCTTTGCAAGACAGCCATCAAAATCGAAGGCTGCAATTTTACTTGAATCATGAAGACCATCATCCTAATGAAATAGAAAATTAAAGGAAAACCTCAGACTTCTTTTTATAGCAATCACAACCACTGTTTATTTGAATAACTAGATTGGCATACTTCTATAGCCACTATTAAACCAAAGGTAGAAAAACATGATGTTGGGGAAACATAAAGTTCTGTCACATTGACCTTAATGAGTAAGAAGATAGAGATCAGCATGGTAATAATATACATACCCTTTCAAGAAATATGACCGTCTGAAATGCCTTCCATTTAGGCAACAATGTAGCATCCTGAAATTAAGAGATAGTTTTGAGAGATTTATCAATTCAGATGATAACTTATCAAAATATGTACTAACAAAAACTTAATGCCATGTAACTTAAACTTGGAAGCAAAGAACTACTGGCTAAGCTGTTTGAACATATTGTGCTTGGAAACATTGGGCCTAAAGAAACAGAGAATCATGGACCACTCTTGGCAAGAAGCATGAGCTTCAAAATTACCAATGTATCCAATCTTCAATCTTGATACAATTTGAAGCTTCAACAAGATATCAGGGCTCATACCTTATACTTCTCTTTAATATCAGAAGCTGATATGGCTATTTCCAGCTGAAGCTTTGTCCCTTCCTCAGATGTAAGCAACTACAGAATTTTTCCGCAAATAAGCACAACAAGAATATTGACCTCATAATTTTATGTCAGGGTGAAGTTGTTGGAAAAGAACATATTGAGCATCTGCTGATAATAGAACATCTAAACAATTAGATTAGAAAAAAGTAGTCTTGATGTGAAGTTCGAATGGATCACAGCAGCGTTGCTAAAGTTTCTAGGAGGCTTAACAAATAAAAGATAAAATTAGATGCTGAACTGAAATATAACTGTAAGTTAAGACAGAACTAAAGAATACCAACAGCACTAACTGATTCAAGACCATACATGTTCTGGCCATGCACAAGTTAACCAGTCTACCTAAAGCTGATGTTATCTAAACCAAAGAAAACATAAATCTCACAAATCCACGTACGGCCAAAAAACAATACATAGGCGGAAAAATGATCAGCCAGAGAAAGAACGTGATTTCTTGACGTGTCGCTAGACATGAGACTATAGTAAGAACATTCAAGTCGAGTGCCACCTCAATCCACCCCCAATTGATTCAACAGCAGATAAATAGCACATATCTACCTTTAGCTTCTTCGACTTTCCTTGATCTGGTTTATCATCATCCTCGTCAATTTTACTGACCTAAGGGAATAAAAACGAAATATTAAATCATAAACACATAGGGTGGTCAGAAAAAGACAGTGAAAACATTTTTGTTCATCTATGTTCATGCCATGAGAACACTTTTGTAATACATGCTTCAGCTAAATATTTCTATTCATTAGATACCTGCACCTCTATATGTTGCCAAGACACAACAAATTTGAAAATAAATGCCATAGAAGCAGAGTTCTATAGTGATGCGGGCATGCATGAGACACACACAACCAGACAGTAAATTTGTGCTAAGAGATTTAAAAGAAATTAATTACAGAAAAAAAAAGGTGCCCAATAAATGTCCTAACAATGAGATGGCCATCCAAAATACACTTCATATCCTTTGAAATGCCCTTTTCAACTAAGAACTCAGCTGATACAAAGCCTCCAGACCAACAAACAGAAGACTAGGCTTTATTCTCAAGAAAGTGCTTAATAGTATTTGAAATCCTGCTGAATTCTTTAGCTAGAGGATTCGTAGTCAATTCATAATTTGCATATAAAGTAAGTGCAACTTTCAGTTTCACATTAGTAAGGGTGTCAGATATATAGCACGAACATGATCTCTCTTATTCATTGAAGGCATGTTGTTATATGGTTTGTTACCGACAAACATAACATCACAGTGACACACAAATTCAACAACAGAATCATCCAGGACTACCTAGTTTGTTAGCTAGTATTTAAATCATTGCATCTAAAGTGATAGACGAATTTGGAAGGTACATCTTTAACCAAGTAAAAGAAAATCTCGATAACAATTTCAGCTTCTATACTGCTACATTATGCGATATCAACCTGATTACTGTTTACAAACATAAATTACTAAATATTTTCCTGATATGTAAACACCATGTGTCTGTAAACAGATAAACATGAGAATAGATCAATACCTCCACAGCCTGTGCCCCTTCACTTACTAATTTCTTCACAGCCTCCTGATCACTGCCCTGCATTTGCATAATGCAGGGGGGAAATGAAACAGCATCTTTGAAAAGTTTAAATCACTACAGAACTAAACCCCCAGCTAAAGCAGCTAAAGAATCTGGTAAGCCCAACCTTTTTACATTAAAACATAAATCATAAACAAAATGAACATATTATAAGGAATGTCAATTACTTTTAGATTTTTCATGTTCCGCACACATAAAATCAACATTTCGAGTCTCGAGAAAAATAATTCAAATTTTGACCTTGAGGGAGGAGAATCCGGTGATTGCATCGACGGAGGAAGCGAAACCAGAAGCACCGATCGGAACGCAATTCAGGTGATGCCATTTGGTCATGTCGAATCCTCGGGGATCTTTGCGCACCAAACCAAACCGCAGCGCGCTGGCAGCGATGGCTTTCGAGCATTTCTTGCACGAGGACCGTCCGGACTTGGCGTACTCCGCCACCACTTTGACGGCAGCTGTTGACGGTGACGACGACGACATCACTGCAGATGGAATTGAGAAAAACGAGAGAATGGGTTTAGGGTGAAGGGTTTAGGGTTCTGTGATTGGATTTAAGAGTGAGCAGCAGTTTCATCAGTTAATGGTCATTAGAAGGTGTTGAATTCTGCAAGGTGGCTTTTCGCGGGAGATTTTTTTTTCCTCAATCTTCTTCTCAATTGGAAAAAAGAGGGAACAAAAACAAAAAAACAAAAAATAATAATAATAATAAATTAATAACAACGACGATTAATAGCTAAAAAATACACCAACTATATATCGATTCAGTTATTGACCACAAACATGTTTTTTCTCAGTCTTCTTCTCAATTGGAAAAGGAAGGAAGAAATAATAATAATAAATAAATAAATAAATAAATAAATAAATAACAACGACGGTTAATAGCTAAAAAAATACACCAACTATATATCGATTCAGGTATTGACCACGAACTTTGAATGTGGTGAAAAAATACGCCAACTTTTAACGCATAGCAAATTTTCCACAATTAAATTTTCCGGCGAAATAATATCCTATGTGGCGTGTGTCCAATTGAAAATTAAATCACACGTGGGGTTGGCATGGTATTTCTGTCGAAATGGACAAATGACATGGCATAAGAAGGTCTATTGTCAAAAAAATTCAAATAAATGAAGTGAGAGATAGTGGGTTAGAGTGAACGTGAGAGAAAGAGTTGAAGAAGACATAGTGTTCGAATTTTGGGAAAAGGGACAAGCAATGTTTTAAAAACCGGACCGGTGAACAAACCGGCGAAGCTATCGGTTCATGATTCAACTGGTCGGAAAATTTAACTATATATAAATTAAATATATATTATATAATTAATATTAAAATTTAATGAGTGAAAAATTTATTAATAAAATTATGTAAATGCTAAAATGCAATTAAATATATAATAATAAAAATAATTAGTTACTTTATACATAAATCAGACAACTTCTTATTTTTACAGTTTTACTAGAAGGCATGAATTATTTTATTAATTTTGAGTTTGTGCTTCATTACTTTTTGATAGAATTGTTTTCAGTTAAACGCATCGTGCTTCATATGCGTTTTTGAAATTAATAATTAATTTTT
>JAYDZE010373809.1:0-17324 GCA_034509125.1 Monilaria moniliformis
TTAGCAAACATTTGGTCTGACACTGCAGCCTTTCACGATAGGTGGTCTAAGTCTATCTAGGCTGTGAAACTTATTTTGTTTCGCAAGAAAGCCGGCTGATGTAACCTTTATTGACAATGTGGCCACTACTCAGCATATAATGCAAAAGACCTAGACTTGCTTGCTTGATTATAATCACAGATTATATTTGTTCAGAATATAATCACTAGATTATAAACGGCAAACCATGTACCAATAATATCTCTTCACAAGTGGCGGAGAATGATAGTTAGAGTTATTCATACATAAGCAGCTCATAAAGCATGCTTTCTAGTATACAACCCCAACATTACAAATACAAAGCAGGTCAAAGCTTGCTTTTCAATATATACCCTAACAGCATCGGCAGCTCTCGGTACGTTGGGACGAGCGGCGTCCCGCCCCGAGCATGCGGGTGCAATGGAACCCAAGACCTGCGCGGAAGGGGCGATGAACAATGGCGAGAGAGTGTGCGAATGCGCACGGCTTTGGGCAGACGGCTGGTTGTCGTGAGCTACGACCTTCCCATTGCCATCCGGTAGTGTTGTGTGGTAAGCTCGATACTCTCGGTTGAACATTGGGAGACCGAGGGGACAACGATGCGGTGGCAGACGACAGTCCGACAGCAGCTCCGGGCAAGTTGGAAGAGTGGTGGTTTTGGATTATTTTGAAAATCTATCCAAAATCATATCATATCTTGTTAAGATTTATCTATTTGTTATGAATTGGTTAAATCTAATCTTCTAGATTTTATCAAATCTTTCTAAATTTTATTTTATTTTATTTTATAATTATTCGATTTGGATAATTTTATTAAAATATAAATGGGTTGTAATTTGTTTATTTCCTGTTTTGTTTTGATAATTATTTTATCTTATGATGAAGTGGATTAATCTGTCTTTTTCTACTTTATGTGATAATTATGCAAAAATCTTTTTATTCCAAATGACTATGCGATAATCAAGACTAAGTTCTATTTTGTTGAAAATAAATAAGTGTCGTGTATGGTTTCCACAATTTAGTCTATTTATGAAGTAATTTCTCAGTATTTATCGACCCACGCTAGTGGGTGCTAAATTTCCAAGGAATTATAAGTTCATATGAGTATATTTCTTTATTGATAAAACTAATAATTTTATTAGTGGCGTACAACCTTCCCTATAAGAAGTATCAAAACAGAAATATAATTGTTGGTGGTAAAAAATATGGTATGAGCTTAGATATAATTTGGTAGTCATGCCACTTTAGTGGTCTTTAGTCTATCTATCAAATTTTGTTAAACATGTTTGTGTTTTGATCACCTTAGTGACTTGCTTAAAATTTGTTTAACTGTTATGAGATGCATGAATTGTTTTATAGTTTTTGCAATTTGTCTATCAAGCATGTAATGTGACTTTAGTTTTATTTTTTTCTTAGTATGTTTTACAATGTCGTTCAATCCTCTTCGTCAATCCTAAAAGAAAACAAACTCAAGGGTCAAAATTATGTAGACTTGAAAACAAATCTAGATATAGTACTAATAGTCGACAACATTAAGTTTGTTTTGGAAACACCTTGTTCTCTTGTACCTGCCGATTCTGTAAAGAATGCGGTTAAGGAAGCATATGCCAAGTGGCGAAAAGCTAATGAGACGGCGAAGTGCTATATTTTGGCTTCAATGTCAAATGTACTTCAACATTAGCATCAAGCTATGCAGACAGTCGCTGATATGATGCTCAACCTTGGAAACCTTTTCAGGACGCAGAACCGGGTTGCCAAATCATCAGCAATCCGGAACATCATGAACAAGACTATGAAGGAGAGCTCATTTGTGAGGAACCATGTCCTCGAGATGATGAGTTATCTCAATGAGATAGAAATTCTGGGATGATCAATTGATCCAGAACCCGAGATAGATCTCTTCCTCCAGAGTCTACCTACTAGTTATCAACATTTCAGGTTAGACTATGATATAAATAGAAGGAGTTATTCACTTCTTGAACTGTTGATAGAGCTGCAAACGGCAGAGGGCCTAATGGCTCAAACTAGGCAAGCCCTGATTGCTGTTACTCCTTCTACCTCAGGCCCACGGCCCAGTAAGGGGAAAAAGAAAAATGAGAAGACATCCACGGATCCTAAGAAAGGAGATGCAAGAAAAATATGGGTCTAAATAAACAAACTGGGAAATGCTTCAACTGCAGCAAATAGGGAAGTTAGAAGCCGGATTGCCCACTTCTAAATAAGGGCAATGGCTTAGGTATATTTCAAGCTTATGTAGTAAAATCATGCTTAGCGGTCGTTTTTACCCATTTGTGGGTAGTGGATATGGGAGCCACTGATCATATTTACTTTTATCCTTCTTTAATGCAAGTGACAAGACAGCTACATGAGGGAGAAATCTATATTTAGTTAGGGGATGCCACAAAAGTTGTGGTTATTGCAGTGGGAGATATGTATTTACAGTTTTGTAGTGATAGAATTTTGGTATTAAACAATGTTTTACTTTTACCTTCGTTTAGGAGGAATTTAATTTTCGTTTTTGAACTAGTTTTTTTTTATGGATATTCGATTTCATTTAATGATAATTGCATTATTGAGAAATATGGTTCGTTTATCTGTCCTGTACTATGCAAAATAATTTATATACCATAGTAAATACACAACCCACACAATTAATTGAGTCTAATAACACATCAACTTTCATAAGAAAAAGGAACTCTCCTTCTATTGGAATGATGAAACGTACTTATGGCACCTAAGACTTGGACATGCAAATCCTAGGAGGATCCAAAGGTTGGTGGATCAAGGTCCACTTAAGGATCTAATTTTAGAACCTTTTTCAATCTACGAATCATGTTTGGAAGGTAAGATGACCAAGAGACCTTTTAAGGTCAAAGGAAATAGGTCCAAGGAAGTACTAGAGCTTATTCATTCTGATGTAAATGTCAACTCAAGCTCAAAAAGATGTAAGGTCATTGGGAGTAAATGCGTATACAAGCGTAAACGTGGACCTGACAAGAAGGTGAAAGTCTTTAAAGTACGACTAGTGGCAAAGGTTTATACCCAGAGGGAAGGTATCGATTACGATGAGCCATTCTCTTATGTAGCTATGCTTAAGTCGATCTGAATCCTTTTGTCTATTGCAGCAGATGTACGTCAACAAAACTTTCCTTAATGGAAGTCTTGAGGAGACCATCTGCATGCAACAACCCGATGAATATGTAGTCAAGGGCAAGGAACACATGTTTTGGAAGTTTAAGAGATCCATTTATGGTCTAAAGCAAGCCTCTAGATCGTGGAATTTCTGTTTCGATCAGACTGTCAAGTCCTATGGATTTGCGCAGTGCCCTGATAAAAGTTGCGTGTATAAGAAGGTTCAAAGTACAAGTGTTGTTTTCTTAATTCTCTATGTAGATGACATACTATTGATTGGAAACAACAAAATGATATTGTGAAATGTTAGAGAGTGGTTGTCTACACAATTCAAAATGAAGGATATGGGAGAAGCTGAGCACATTCTTTGGATCAATGTCATCCGACATCGCCAGAAAATAATGTTGTGTTTATCTCAGAAATCCTACATTGATACTATACTCAAACGTTTCAGTAAGCAGAATTCCAAGAAAGGGTTCTTACCTTTTCAGCATGGAATTACCTTATCTCAAGAAATGTGTCCCAAGACACAAAGTGAGATTGATGAGATGAGACAAATCTCATATGCTTTGGTAGTTGTGAGTCTTATGTATGCTATACTTTGTACTAGGCTTGATATTTGCTTTGTCGTAGGCATGGTAGCAAGATATCAGTCCAATCCTGGCAGAGGACACTGGACTGCGGTAAATTATATACTCAAGTACCTCAAGAAGACTAAAAAGTATATGCTAGTTTACTAGGCATCCAAGTTTTTTTCCTTTGGGTTATATCGATTCAGATTTTTAAACTGATCGGAACTCGAAAAAATCTACCTCAGGCTATGTGCTCAACTTAAGAGGTAGAGCCATTACATGGAGGAATGTGAAACAGATATGTACCGCAGACTCGACCATGGAAGCTGAATATGCGGCTGCTTCAGAAGTTGCAAAGGAAGTTGTATGGCTCAGAAGCTTCCTAATGGAACTTAACGTGATTTTGAGTATGCTCACGAGTATCACAGTTTATTGTGACAACTCAGGAGCAGTGGCAAACTCAAAGGAACCACGGGGCCACAAGGTCAATAAACACATAGAGAGGAAGTATCACATCATTCAGGATATAGTGCGCAGAGGAGACATTAAGGAGACTAAGATTGCATTAAATGACAACCTGTCAGATCATTTCACTAAGAGCCTCCTCAGAATGACGTTCAACCGTCATGTGGAAGCGATGAGAGTCAGATGTATCAAACATATACACCTGCTTTCAGTATAAGTGGGTAAATAGGCAGTAGTGTATACTCAAAAACTTATTTTGAGTATAAGTGGGAGATTGTTAGGGTATATACTGAAAAGCAAGTTTTGAGCTATTTTATATTTGTAAACCTTATTTCCCAATATATGAGAAAATTATTATTTTGTCACATTGGTTTGCATTTTCATACTTTGTTATCTTACAAACTGTTATGATTAAGCAAACATGCCTAACTCTTCTACACGATAGACTGAGTGAGTGAGGTTATCACTGAAGGTCTATCAGTCGGTTTCTTGCAGAAGAAAAGCTAAAGTTTCACAATCTAGATAGACTTAGACAATCTATCATGAAAGGTTGCAGTGTCGGTCTAAAAGTTTACTAACCTTGGTAAACAAATGACACTAGTGTGGTATAGCACTGAATGGATTTACACTGAGATAGGTCTTTCTTCCTGATTACTAAAATACGAGGTCTCGGTGATTATGTATTTCTTAACCTTTGTAAATAACATTGAGTATATGATATTGATTATGCACTGCTTTGATTTATCAAAAGGTGCGGGTTTTTCGTAGCCCAACAATCCTAATATCTTGGGTAGTGGTAATTAATATCTAGAGGTGCTAGGATTGTTATTGCACTGAATCATGTCCAGAGAGAGTTCGGATTGATAATATCCCCAAGAGGAGTTTAATGAAGATTTTATTATACAGAAGCCCGGCCGGCTTGAAATTTATTCCAAAGTATAATAAATAATGAATTTTGAACTAGACCACTCACGATAAAAGATATTAATTAATTAAAGTCGGCAACAGACTTAAATTAATTAATGGATTTTAGAATCTTAAACACGGAAAATCTATTAATTAAAAAAGAAGCCTAGATTCCTTATAATTTGGATTTGGACGGGTAAGCCAATATTAATTTTTATAATGGTACAAATTAATATTCTATTGGACTTATATTAAATTGAGGCTCAATTTAATTAGTGAAATCCCAATAGGGAGGCTAAGTTCAAATTTCTTTCGATCTCTAATCTGACCCATACATATTCTATAAATAGGAGAGAATGTGAAGAAAAATCACAACACTTACACACATACAAAATTTCGCCCACTGCCAGGGTTCGAAATTCTCAAATCCTAGCCTCCATTTTTGTGGTTTCTCCTCCTTTCTATAGTCCTGTAGGTTTGATAGTATTTGCCTACATTAATATTCAAAATTGAGTAACATATCAGAAGTTATAAGGTTGAGAATTCAAGATCTACACGTGAAGAAGGAGCAAGCCATCGTCTGATCTTTTGGGATCAACACAAATAAATAATCTGAACCAACTAGAAAACATGCTTTAGGATTTAATTATCTGTTTTGCATGTTTTGGTTCGCATTCTAGTAAAGTAGAATTATCTGAATCAGTTATAATTTTTCTTATATTATCCTAGAAAGTTCTCGGGTAGGAGATTCCCTCATTTAAATATTCAAAACCCAATAAGAGAATCTCTTGAGCTTTCCCGGTGGGGATTTGAGTTGTACACTTTTGTTAGTTCATCAATAAAATTTAAATAATTCCTCTAAATTGCATCATGAGTTTACTAATTCGATAATTGGTTAACCAAATTCTATACCAATTCGGTATCGACAACCGGTTTTCGGGGGGAAAAAATAGGTTTGGTTTACCGAAAATTTTGGTTCGGCCTCCCGATCCCTAACTGATCTACGGCCATAATTATTTGACTGTTTTTTCTTATTGAGGATATTTCACCTTGGCATTATTGTTTTCGTTGATTTATTCTCAGAAATGTAACAATAATGATAATGAGATTGCCGCGTCGAGCGGCCCATGTTCCACATTGATTTGTACAAAAGTCGACTTTCGTATATGATCACAAAATTCAAGTTTAAATTCATCTTGTATTACGTGTTACATTAAACATTAATCTAACCCAAATAATCATATTCATTTATAAATTTATAAGAGTTCTATTTATATTCTCTTCTCATAATATTTTTTATATTCTTTTAATCATATATTTACATTTCTTAAAAATACAAATCAGTCCACAGTATTTTTTCGATCACTAGTTTCATACAAAATAATGATAATAAATCAATAATTCATATTGACTATAAATCCACACTTAATATAGTAATATGCACAATTCCTGGTCCACCAGTTAGATGTAATGAATCTAGCCCAAAATATGTAAATCCACATCTAACAATAGGAAGTACTTTCGCTTCATCAATTATGCCCATCTCGTCATGTTTCCTAAGGCTAAGATTAACGGCAACCATCTCAACCATCAAACTTCTTTAATATTTAATTTTTTTCTTCCATATTCTCAACATGTCACACTTATTTTGAGAGATTTATTCATAATATTTTATATAATTATTATGTATTATTTCTAAGCACTAAAATGACATATAATAAAAATAAATAAATTATAAATTATAAAAATACTGAAATGTCAAAAAGTAAAACTTAGAAATAATTACAAAATACACTTATACCAAGAAATTGGAAACTAAATTTAATAACATAAATTACAACAATAGCAGTACGAAATTTCAATAAAATTGATTGTGTTTAAGTAAATAGAGAAAAATCACACATTCAATTTTTCACGCCCAATTTTTTGCCAAATATGCTCTATCAAGTATGTGTAGAATTATATTAAATGTGATCTATTTATGGAGAAAATGATTAATGGATTTTGATAGTATTTTGCTAATAAATATATAATAACCAAATAAATATTATACCATGTGTCGTTAATTGATTAAGAGAGCACCAGGTTTGTTTTAGGTTCATTCCCAACCGTGGTCGGTTGAATCATTTTATTTATTTTTAATTAAGGGAGTGCTTACGTGGCCGGGCGACTAAAATATTGTGTATACAGTTATAATTAATACATTCACAAAAATAAAGAATAAAAATACAATTGTCACAGCAAAGTTTTCAGTTTGGAACACAGTTGCCTTGCGACTTTAACATTTTCAAGGCCTGCCCCCATTCTACTGCTAATGGCTTCTCCAATGTGAAAACTTCAAATCGTTCTGATTAAATAACTGAGATTTTGCTGTCTGATTACTAATTGTCTGTCCCCTTACAAGACAAAGGTCAAATTGAGATTCTCTTTTACTTTTTATTCATCTAACTTGCAATTATATAAATCTTTCGCTTCATTTACTTTATTCAGTCAAAGAAACAGACATGAAGATTCGTATAATAAAAGCCCTTATTCAGACACTAGTCTTCTGATAGTAGCATCTATGGGAACATAAGCGCAAAATTAAATACTACTACATTTAAAGATGCCAATATTAAAAAATAACAGAAATTCAGAAAAGAGTCTTGACATGGCACTCTCCCATGATTATTGACATAATCATTTATTTTTATTATTTAGAATTTTGAGATATAAAACAAATAATTCTTACTGCATTATCGGCATAAAAATTAAATAATTAAGTTCATTAGGCGTAACACGCGTAAAATCCATCTTCAACCTTCTGAAAATTATATTGCATGCAAATATTCGTGTGTGGGTGACTATGTATAGGAGGATGTATATATATTAATTATGTATGCAAATAATTAAAACTTTGTTCTTATACAATTATAAAGGAAATACATGAAGAAATTTGTTGATACCAATTGCATTTTATTGTTATTGTTTTCCTCATTGGAGAAAATATAATTCTACATTTCATATATTTTATGAGGCCTGCGGATAACAAGTCATGTGGGGGACAATTGGCCACCACCGACACCTTCATTTTAACTCTACTTAGTTTTTAACACAGTGTCTTGATAATGGTAAATAATATTTTTGGATTTCGTCAGAGATATTACATAATATATGGTATTTGAGGAGATAAATATTATATGAATAGGTGAGTCCCTGGCCCTATTATAAAATTTAATTCCTATTCTTTCATTTATAATGCTTAGATCATATACTTTGATTTGCAAAATTAACTAGATCTTGTATTGTTTTGATTTCCCCTTAGAGGTGCAAGGATGTTAATTATATTCATGCAATTTGAAAATTTGAAGAGAAAAATAGAGAAATGTTAGGGGTTTTGCATAGTTATAGGAGTTGTTAACATTCCCCTTAGCGTCAATATTTTTTGTAATTCAAATTATACTATTACTAAACGTGAAAAATGATGATATTGGATTATGCGAAAACATTACCAAAATGGAGAGTTCTCGCCATAATTTTGAAAAAAATCTAAAATCTCATACAAAATGGAGAGTTTTACAATTCATGTTTAATTCAACTTAAACATACTTGAACACTCAATCCTTTTTGATGTATGATCAACTTGTCAATCTCAAACATAAAATAATTAAAATCGAAATGACTTCTCAGTCATCTACTAGACCACTTTCAGTGAAAACGCGTTTTATTTGAATAGGATCACTCTCTCTAGTAACTAAAATTCACATTATACAGATGACATTCAAATTCCAGCCAAATTAAAAGCAAGTTTCCAAAGTAAATCCAAATCTTTCCCTTTATTTTTTATTTTTATTTTTATTTTTATTTCGACACAGCTAGATACGAGCCTCTTTCTTGGCAGCCCCACGCTGTATCGCACTTGCAATGTTTAAATTCACCTTCAAACATCATATTCCAAACCCAATCCTCTCTCTCTCTCTCTCTCCCCCCTCCAAAAACAGTACACTGTTACTGTTCCCCTTTTCCAATCTTCAAAACATGCCGCTAAGATTAGCGGTTGTTTTGGCGTTTCTGGCCATTGCTGCAGCAGAGGATCCCTACCGATTCTTCACTTGGAATGTCACCTATGGCACCATTTGGCCTCTCGGCCTTCCCCAGCAGGTCCTCTCTCTCTCTCTCTAAATTTTGCAACGCAATGTGGAGATTTTTGGGGATGAATTTCGAACTTTTTTTTTTTTTAATTTATGTTATGATTTTTTGGTTTAGGGTATTTTGATAAATGGGCAGTTTCCTGGTCCTGATATCTACTCCGTCACCAACGACAACATCATCGTCAATGTGTTCAACAGCTTGGATGAGCCCTTCCTCATTCACTGGTAATAACACTAACACAACACACACACACACACTCTGTCTTCTGCTTTTGGTGTTAGTCTATTTTTGCAATATTTCATTTCACGTACGAATGTGTGTTTCTTGTCTCATAGTTGAATAGATTAATAATATACAAATGTAGCATTAATGTTTTACAGTTAGATCACTTCTATTTCTTGGATATCTTGGGTTATTACAATATAAAAGTGATTGTTATAAAATAGAGTACGAAATTAGGACCTCTACATGTATTGAAATTGACAATATTGCCCTTGATTGGCACCCATCAATGCTTTACTTCTGCCTTAAGTATAGGGAATTAATTCGTCATTTTATATTTGTTATTGGACATTTTATAGTTAGTATTTTATATCATATACAATGTGTGTCGATATTACAAGATGAATCATAGAAATAAAATTTTCATTGGGAGTGAAAATTGGCACATGGTTATGGCGACCTAAACTGGGTCCTGAATTTTTACAAGATAGGTGCGAAATCCAAAAATACAGAGATCGAGGGAAGAGGAAAACAGATCTTATTTCTTTTTCCTTTCAATAAAAAAGAAAGCAAAAAAGATAAAAAAATCTTCACCTACTAACACATTTTGTTATAAATGAATTTCAATAATTGCAATATCCGAAATCAGAACTTATGTTTGATGTCATAAATCTCAGTCTCTTTTTCTCTCCCATATTAAATCTCCGTGATGTGGCTTATGTATCAATGTTACAATGTATGTAAATGTACACCTCGAATCTTATAATTCTAGCAAGATATAGACTTTTGGATAATTTCCTTTATAAAATATCCCTTCGCCTACAAAAATTTGCCACTAGCCACTATTTATATTTTGACGCGTCCAGAAATTTTTTGTCATTTTTTATTTATAATAATAAAGTCCACACAACTCATCACATATTTAAATTGAAACTCTTATTTATTCATGTGTTACCAATCATTTAATTATTATTTCATGTTGTCTATATATAATGTGGTAAACTATTTGTAAACAGAAAGAGTAATTAATCAACAAATAGTTTATATTTTTTAATTAGAAGATAAGGATAGTGAAAATTGAATCCTAAATCTCCTTTTTAACATTGAAAAGATTCAATGTTTCAATGTCTTCCAATATACTAGTTTGTAGATCTTAGTTAGTAGTAAAATTGTAGTCGGAAAAAGAGACCCACATGCAAATTTTGAAGAAAAAAGAAAAAAAAGTCACATGGGCTTTAATTTTGTCAAGAGCACCTCATTTTCTAAAGCTTTAATGTTAGTATGTGATTTCCAGCTATTATCAAATTTTAATTATCAAAAAAGTTTTCTAATATACACAAGTTAATTTTGGGCCGTGTTTTTTATTTCAATTTATTTGTGTTTTTATGTAATTATACTATGGTGTGGGTATTATACGTTTAGGGGGTTGTTAACTACTCTATCCGTTAGCTCGTTTAAATAAATAGTTTTTTAGATGTAAAGTTATTCTTTTATTTGAGCTAGGTAATTTCATGAGATATTTTATCCCGATAAACGCAATATTCATCTCGATATTACAGTACTTGCTTTGAAGATACTAGAAAAAAACTAATAAGATAAACATTATTATCAGTATAAACATTTAATAAAACTGGAAAACAAAGAATCCTAGGCCGCGTGGGCGATAATCTACTGAATTGGATTTGCCTCTGTCTCTGACACAGGCATAAAGCCAAACACATGCAGCTGTCTTACTTCACTCAATTTTCTAATTACTGTCTCAGTCCTCCATAAATTTTAAATCTCATTTAATATTTCTATTTCCATTTCCAGTGCTACCCCAGAAAATCTCCAAATCATTGTTTTAGTATTTAGGCTGCTATCTTCAATCTTTATGGATGGGATTCTACAAATATTTGTGTTGCAACAGAATTTGAATCAATATCTATATGTTGATGAAATATACATAATTCAATATGTTATTGAACAGTAGTATATATGTATCGACTTGAAAATATTTACTTTGGGTTGGGTGATAGGAACGGGATTCAGAATAGGAGGAACTCGTACGAAGACGGAGTGTTGGGGACAACATGTCCGATTCCCCCGGGGAAGAATTTCACATACATTCTACAAATGAAGGATCAAATAGGGAGCTTTTCCTATTTCCCATCACTAGGATTCCACAAGGCTGCGGGTGGATTCGGCGGGATTAGAATCCTAAGCAGGCCGGGAATACCGGTCCCTTTCGATAATCCTGCCGATGATTTCACTGTCTTGATTGGAGATTGGTATGCAACTAATCACACGGTAAGTCTCCCTCACATTCTAACATTTATTTTTTAATTGTTTATATTATGTTAAATTGTCAAATAATGCATGCATTTTGACTCAATTTGTTGAGACGTTTTAATAATGACTCCATGTTTTGATTTGCAGTAAATTAGACACTCCGAATTTTTAGGTTATTCATTCATTGGTGAACATAGTTTTTTACAAAATTTGGCTCCAAAAGCATTATTACTTACGTAATAGATTTTTATTGGTACATGTAAAAAAACTTAGGTGTCTAAATTTACTACAAAGTCACTAATACGATTCACAAAGTGTAAAATTGCAAAATGGTCAATGTCGGTGCATCATTAGCAATTATAAGAATATTCTAGTTTATAAGTAGGTGACAAACTTTATAGTAAAAGAATGAAAACCCTTGTTATTCTTCAATATTTAATGCTTTTGGTGTTTTGTCATTTTGTTGATATTTTTATTATTTGGTTGATGTGAAATATGTTACACGAGTCTAGATCTGAAATGTGAAATTGAGCTACTTCCATTGTAGTGGTTGTGGATTTATTGTCATCACATCATGGAAAAGAATTTGAATTTGGATTGAAATCGTTTGTGTTTCTTGCCTTACGCAAAGGAAATTTGTGTCGGTGCCATGTCATCTCGGGATATGGGCTTTTTGGAGTGTCGGTAGCGTCGTGTGGGTCCATTTTCTGAAAAGCTTAATTGCTAATGCAGCAACCTTTGACCTTTGGGCCATTCACAGCTGGATGCTTTCTGGTCCACCTATTGTCTTGGGCCTGTCTAATTCAAGAATTTGGTAAACTCTCCCAAATACCAATAACTACGGTGTCGACTCCTACATGCTAAAACAAGAAAAACAAACTCCATGATTGTGTTGTCTATATAGTTGAATCCTATAAGACCAATCCAGCAACACATTGCACATGCCATATTTAGCTAAGAAAGAACACTAATAAAACTGTCTTAGATTTTTCTTGCTACATTTATATCAGCCCATCTCGGTCCAAATTATGCTTTTTATGCATAAAAAGTTGGTCGGGCCGGGCTGGCACGTGTGTTCGGATCACACGGTTACTTTAGATCTGGCTGGGCAGAACCTAAAATATTTCGTGCCAAAAATTATGTGGGCCAGCCCGGCTTGAGATTGTACTCGTAGCATGCAGCTTGTTTTCTTAATCTCTTCTATATCAGACATTATGTGCATTATTTTTACTACAGTGATATTATGTATTCATGAAATAAAAGACGATATTGATACATAGTAGAGGATCTTGTGACTACTCAAATGTGGCATTGGATCGAATATAGCAAGACTAAATAAAAGTTGTTGATCTTCAAACGCACAGGTCTTGAGGGGAATCCTCGACGGCGGCAACAAGTTACCTTTCCCTGATGGGATTCTCATCAACGGCCGTGGCCCTAACGTTACATCCTTCAATGTTGAACAAGGTGTTTGTTACATCTCTGCATTTTGCAATATTAATTCTATCCTCTTTTAGTTTCTGATCTTAAAAAAATGTGAAAATATGATCATCTGCATCAGGGAAAACATACAGATTCCGGATATGCAACGTGGGATTGCAGAATTCGCTCAACTTCCGCATTCAAGGGCACAAGATGAAGGTGGTGGAAGTGGAAGGAACACACACACTGCAGATTAGCTACTCCTCTCTTGACATCCACGTCGGTCAGTGCATGTCCGTGCTCGTGACAGCTGATCAGCCGTCTCAGAGCTACTACATTGCTGTATCTAGTCGGTTCACCACCCCCGTCCTCCTCACCACCGGTTTCCTCCGTTATGCCAATTCCAACGGTCCCCCCTCCGGTCCACTTCCTGGCGGGCCAACCACTGAGATCGACTGGTCCCTCAACCAAGCTCGTTCCATCAGGTTCGAACTCCTCTAGTCTGCTATAATCTAGAATGTTCCATGTAGTGTAAGCTGATCAGGGCTGAGTTAAACAGAGCCTAAACCGTAAATTTGAATCAAACTGTTAATTGAAAACAAACCATCCGAATGCTCAAATCCTGAAGCTTACCTGTCCCAATTTTATGTGTTTCAGGACTAATCTTACAGCGAGTGGGCCAAGGCCGAACCCACAGGGCTCTTACCACTATGGTATGATCAACACGACACGAACTATAAGGCTCGCTAGCTCAGCCGGTCAGATCGACAACAAGCAGAGGTATGCAATCAACAGTGTGTCCTTTAAACCAGCCGACACCCCTTTGAAAGTAGCGGATTACTTCAAGATAGATGGAGTTTTTCGTGCTGGAAGTGTTTCGGATGCTCCTACTTATGGAGGAGTATACCTTGACACAGGAGTGTTAGGTGCTGACTACAGAGCTTACATTGAAATTGTGCTTCAAAATGATGAAGATATAGTGCAGAGCTATCATCTCAGTGGTTACTCCTTCTTTGTAGTAGGGTGAGTCTCTCTCTCTCTCTCTCTCTCTCTCTCTCTCTCTCTCTCTCTCTCTCATTTGTATCTTGTCCATTTGCTTACTGAGGTGATCCATATGACTATCAGAATGGACGGAGGGCAATGGGGTTCAGCTAGTAGGAATGGGTACAATCTACGCGATGCAGTCTCCCGCTGCACGATTCAGGTGAGAAAGGAAACAAATATAGCCTTTTGATCAATGCACACTTCTTTTTGAAGAAAATGGGCTGATCATCTTTTGATAATGCAGGTTTATCCCAAGTCATGGACTGCGATTTATTTGGCGCTGGACAATGTGGGGATGTGGAACTTGAGATCGGAGTTCTGGGCCCGACAGTACCTGGGGCAGCAGTTGTATCTGAGGGTTTACACGCCATCCACGTCGTTGAGAGACGAGTATCCCATCCCTAAGAACGCGCTTCTCTGTGGGAGGGCGAGCGGCAGGCGCACACGGCCACTTTGAATTGCTATGGCATGAGTTGAGAGTTTTCGCTATATGTTGGCAGTTGGGTTAGAATAGAAGGAAGGTTTTGGATTATTGGAGGTGCTAGTTCAGCACCTATGCAGGTTTATAATTGAGTTTGATGACCTTAACTCAAGGTCATATTCTTTCAATTTGCACATGGATGTTGTATCTCAGTTGCACATGGATGTTGCATCTCAAGGTCATATATTCAATGAAGTTGTGTTATTATTCAGTGATGAAATTGAGAATTTTATATTTATCTGATTATTTTGTGGTGCCAAATTAAGGTTGGTATCACCAATTCACAAAACAGTGCTAAGGGAATAATTTATAACGTGAAAAAATTGTTAAAGTTTGTATATTAAAATCATGTTTAAGATTTTTTTTATAGTAAAAGTCTTATTTCATTGATATATGAGAATGAAATTATTTTGTCATTGGCTTGATTTTTATATTTTGTTGCTTATATTATGAAACAAGTTCATTTTTTACACTGTAGATGAATCTAAAATCTCAGAAAATCAATTAGTTTGTTGTAGAATAAGTAAGTTCATAGTTTAGATATATTTGGACAATATATAAAAAAAGGGACAGTATCAATCCCTTGTTACGCTTATTTTAGCTAACAGATTATATTTGTGTGGTTATTGCATCGAAATAGAATTCAAAGTGAGATAAGTTATTCTTTGCTGATAATAAAAAACGAGGTTTTGGAATTATTTCTCAATCTATGTGGATAATATTGAGTATACGTGTCTGATTATGCACTGCTTTCATGTAATAGAAAATGCTAAAATGTATACGAGGTTGGGTAGTTGTGACTGATTTGCAAGAAGTACTAAAATGTTATTGCATAAAATCATGAATAGGGTGAACTCGAGTTGATGATACCCCCGAGTAGCTCGAACATGATTATTATATAAAATTGGCCAATTAGATATATTTCTAATATAATAATAAAAATTTGAGATGTTTCACTTTTGGAAAATATATTAATTAATTATAGTTGTCAGCAAGTATAAATTAATTAATAAAAATTTGAGAATTTAAATATGAAAAATAATTAATCAAAATAAGTCATATTCGTAATATGGAACAGGGCGGATAATGAACATATTAATCTTATAGTAAAGTGAATTAATATTAATAAACTTGTTAAATTGGGTTCAACTTAATAGAAGTAAGATCAATAGGAGGCCAAGTCTTAATCATCACAGAAATCCCTAACTTAGCCCACTACCCTTGTAAATAAGGAGAGAGGAATGAATATCAATGTTGCGGAATGCGCTAGGCGTTAGTCTGGCGGCCGAGGGGGGCCTAGCGCTTGGGGGGCCTAGGCGGATTGTAGGCGGTTTTTATTTAATTATTTTATATATTTTTAATAAATATAAAAAATTATGTATAATTAAAGTGTTAATGTAGCCACCATATTTCATGATTCATGCTACCTGATATTAATCCCTCATCTGAACAAATTGCAACAGAATCCAAGCATGTGGCATAGAAAAACGAACGCATCTCCACCACCAAGAAAATCACAGAATCAATTTCACTATTCAAATAAATGTACACAATCTAAAATGTTAAATTTGAACAGTTGCAATAATCTCCAAATTATATCAACATAAATCTTGACATTTCAAATAATAATAATAATTAAAGTTTAAATCATCCAAAATCCAAAATATATATATTTATATAAAAAAAAATTCAAAACCGGATCTAGACGGCCGCCTAGGCGGAAATCGGCCGCCTAATCGCCGCACAATCGCACCTAGGCGTTCGGCCGCCTAATCCAGCCGATTTGCCCGTATGCGCCGCGTTACAATAGAGATGAATATTACACCGTCCCAGACACTAAGAAACCCTCCCTAGTGTGATAGGCGAAATTTGTGTCTTATTTTTTTAGTTGTATTATTCGTCACTTTCCCAATTATTAAGCTTATCAGTTTATTGGTGTAACATCCTAAATTCCAAAAATAGAAATCAAATTAAAAATAAATAATAAATTAAGAAATTCAAATATAATTAAAATTGATAAGTAAATTTAATTAAGGTTTAGTTTTTTTTAGTATAATTATATATTAAATTATTAAGAATTAGATGCAATTTAAAAATAAGAACTTAGTGTTTGAAGTCTATTGAGTATATATGTTTGAAGTCTATTGAGAGTCTATTGAGTATATATATATACACGTGTATGTTCATTTAGTGAAAGCAAGTAAACTAGTCAAATTTTCTTCCTATTCCCTCAATCTTTTTCGGCACTGACACATGTAAAAAGGGGATGATATGCCGCCTTTTTTCTTAATCTAAGCCATTCCACAATAAAAGTTCCCAAATTGGGAACTTTTTTTTTTTTTAATTCCGGTAATGGGGAAACGACGCCGTTTTGATCGATTTCAAGGCTGTAACCAAAATGCGGCGTTTTGGTTGAAGACGCGAGATGGTCTCGCGACGTCGTTTTGGTGCATAAGCAGAAGACGCTTGATGATCTAGCGTCTGCAGGAAGACGCTTGATCTTCTGTTGTTCTATGCAGTCGCAGATTTCTTCCATTTTCGTCACAATTTCAAAAACAAATCCTCACAAAAACGCTTGAAATATGTTGGAATAGTTCGTGCGCGAGTGAATTTCGATTCCCCATCTATAGGTATGTTCTATTACACTTGTTATTATGTTT
>JAYDZE010373920.1:0-17323 GCA_034509125.1 Monilaria moniliformis
TTAATTATTACACGTGGCAATATCATAACCATCTATTCCTATAAATCAACGGTTTAGATTTGGTCTTAGTTCTCATGTTAGATGTGAGTTCTCATTTGATTACGACTCTATATATATATATATATCATATTTCGAATACAACTGACCTCCGTAGTTAACAAAAATGTAAACTATATATCTATTATGAGATACTACACGTGTACCCAACGTTTTCTCAATTTTCATCTATTTTGATTCGATCCTCTAACTTTATATACGGTATATTGAGTAGCTACCCAATATATATAGATTTAACTGATTTATATAAAACATTATAAAAATTTATAAAGCCGATCTTGAAGTCTGGATTCTAAATATCACTAAATATCTTTTAAAAACATATTTTTGTACATATAATTTATTTAAAACTAAGATAAGATGACATGTAATATATTAAGTGGCCATTATAAATTACATTGAATTTATATTGTATATTTTTTCTATTCATTAAAATATTATTCAGTTTACTATTTTAGTCTGTCTCCAAAATATTGCTCATTAACTACCCCATCACTACTTTTTATATTTTATTATATCAATTTATTTATATAAAAATCAATCATAATATAGACACTTACTTAATATTTATAATTAAATAGAATATTTCTATAATAAATATGAGCTTATTTTTTCCACTCATCTACACACTTATATAATATTTATTAAAATTCATAAAAAAAAACAAATTGACAAATGACTTAAGGGAGGAAGTGATTAGATGAGTTATATGATATGTTGAGGTGTACCTATGAAAATACTTGATTCTCCCTACATATAGATTCCTAATCCTACATAGATAGTGATACAATCTCTCCAACGTGTAGCCCTTTAAACACAACACCAATTCAGATTCACTCTCCTCACTTTTGGGACCTCTTTTTTCTCTCTCATACTTCAACAAACAATCCTCCCTTTCTCTCTCCTCTCTCACACCCCGGCACCCCTTTCCCTTTCTCTCTTTCCCCCCAATTTTTTCTTCCGCACTCCACCCCCAAAAAAACCCTAGTTTTCTCCCCTCCCGAGCTCTCGTTTCGCCTCTCCCGAATTCCCCACCTCCTCCTCTTTCCTGGCTAATTTATCCGCGCAAGTTGGGGTTCAGGTGAAATCATGGACGATTCGGAGCCGAATAAGCTGTTTGTTGGGGGCATTTCGTGGGATACGACGGATGATGTGCTCAAGGACCATTTTGGCAAGTACGGGGACGTCTTGGGCTCCGTGATTGCTCGGGATCGGAATTCCGGTCACCCCAGGGGCTTCGCTTTCGTCACCTTCTCGGAATCTTCGGCCGTCGACCGCGCTCTTCAGGATTCCCATCAAATTCTTAGCAGAACGGTTTGCTCCTTGTTTATTCTACTTTTTAGGGTTTTTATATTTTTTTCTCGTTTGCTTTACTTTTAGGGCTTTTTTGTCGACTGATTTTATATTCTTTAAAATTATCTCTTTTTCGCGCTTGTGTGTAGGTCAATTATTTCTTCTTCTTTTTTTTTTTCTTTTTTTCTTTTTTTCTTTTCCCAGTGCATGGCTGGATAACTCGCACAGTCGTAATCAATGGGTTTCTACATCGTCATGTGTTTTGTTTGCTCTTCTGCATCCGCCACTCTATTTTCTATTTTTTCCTATTTTTTATTTATTTTTTCCGAAGTTGGAGTTTCTGCTTCCGCGCGTGCAGGTCTTCTGTACTGTAGTTTTTTTTTAATTTTATTTTCCGGTTGGAAGTTTTTTGGGCTTTTAGATTCTGTCATAAATATTATAGTATTTTAGGCTTTTGCCCACCTTTTATTTGGTATTTTTTTCATTTACTTTTTTCCCTTGCTTTTGTAAATTGCATTCACGGATTTATGTCTGGTTAAAGCTTGCCATATATATTTCATGCCTGTTTGCAGGTTTTGTCAACTGTTTCCTTTTTTTAATTATCTTTAGGTCTTGTTTTTCTATGATTTATCAGGTGCTAGCGCCTCATTCTTTCCATATTTTCTTTTTAAGTTAAATTCTTTTACTTTTCTGGTTAGTTTGGAAAAGTTAGTGAAAACTTGATATTGCTCATTGGCCGGAGTTATTTAATCTTTCAAACTTTTGTATGACTTGTATTCTTATAGGTGGAAGTCAAAAGAGCCATCCCCAGGAGCGAACAACAAAGTCAACAACAGAATAATAGGGGATTGAGTAGGAATAATAGTAGGACTAACAGTAGGAGCAACGACCAGTTTAGGACAAAGAAGATTTTTGTAGGGGGTTTGTCGGCTAACTTGACTGAAGAAGAATTCAGAAGTTACTTTGAGAAGTTTGGTAGGATTACTGATGTAGTTGTGATGCATGATAATCTGACTCATAGGCCAAGGGGATTTGGTTTTATTACCTTTGACTCAGAAGATTCTGTAGAGGAAGTTATGCAGAAGAACTTCCATGAGTTGACTGGAAAGCTTGTCGAGGTTAAAAGAGCTGTGCCAAAGGATGGAATTGGTAGTGGTAGCATTGGTCATAATGGAAGATTAGGTGGCGGAAGAAGCCCTACTAGCTTCAATTCTTATCAGCAGGGGAGTTACGTGCCTTATAGTTCTAGATATGGGTATTTCCCTGGGTATGGTAATGTGGCTAGCTACCCGTATGGAGCTGGGATATTTGGTGGTGGCTATCCTTCTGGAGGGTATGGTGGAATTAGTTACGGGCTCACACCAATTGCCCCGAGGAGTCCTTGGAATCCAGCGATGGTTGGCGTCAGGGGAAGTTTCCTGCCTTATGGAAGTGGTGCTCCTGTGTATCCCTCCTACATGAATGGTGGACCTGGAGTAATGGGACTGTCTATGAATGGGTATGGTGGGATCTTGGGTGGAGATGCTCAACATGCGACTGAATCAACACCCTAATAGTGTAGATGCCAATTCTTTTGGTTCTGGTAGAAGCTTTGGAGGTGCGGCTAGCAAACAGAGTCATAGAGTTATTGACAAGTCTTACCAAGCTGCTAACTCAAGCTGACTGCTTGGCATCTTGATTGTGGATATTGACATGTTAGAAGTTTCTCCCACTGCCGGAGTTGGTTATCATTATTCCAATGTCCATGCATTAGATCTCTTTCTAATTCTTATAAAGATTTGGTGTGTTTTCTTGTTTTTAATTTTAAAAATTAATGGAATCTGGATTCAGCTATTGTAATATAATTTATTTATAAAATTATTTTTTCATACCGTGTTTCAATTTCTCCCGACAAAATATTGATGGCCATGTTCTAGAGTCAGTTTCTGATCTGTTAGACTCAGTTTGGTTTGATCAAGCTAGCTGAAGGTATGTCCTGATTGTTGCTTGGAAGATGCTTATTAGAATGGTGCTTATTTATTACGTTCAGTCCTGTACCTGTTTTGAAGTAGATTCCGTAAATGCCTTGAATTGATTTTTAAGTCAGTTGTGTGATGATCTTGTATGGTCCTTTTGCCTTATAGACCACTATTATGATCTGATGAGTGTCATTTTGTTTATTTGCATCTGCCAAAATCTCAAGGATATAGATTTGAACTCTACTCATGGCTATTGTAATTTCAAGAATCGTCATGGTTTCCTCAGGACAGATATTCCTGGTCGTATCTGTCTACTTTGCACTGCTTATGATAAATTTCAGTTCCTCTTTAAACTGTCCAGTCAAAGGAATATATGCTACTCAGATTCATGTAACATACACACTCTGCATCCTTGTATTGCATTTAAATCTCTTAGTCTTCATAAGTTGCCTTTGTGTTTTATATTAGCTCATAATGGCTTACCTCTGTCTGTTGAAGAACAGAAGAAGCAGAGCTTCTGGGACTTGTTTTGTAGAGATAAGTGTTGTAGCATTTTTCCCATTTCTTTTCTTCTTCCTTTGAAGGATCTGCTTAGTCCAATGCAGCTGTTGTGATTTATTCTGCCCATTCTTGGCCAAGGCAAGGACAGTGCTGCAATATTGATGGTCGATGGCTTTCCGCAAGCTTGTGTTTGTTATTTGAGTGCGGTGTTGTTGTGTGGACTGTGGATTATGAACTAGATATTGATGATGTTCATTTTTTCCGTCAATTATATCATCATCATCATCAAATTATGAACTAAAGTTTTCCAGGTAAGATGCTTTGCATATAAGGTGGCATTGCTGATATTTGGACTTCAAATTCTTGTTTAAATGCCGAGTACTTTTACTCTCTCCAATTCTCAGCAGTTAATTAGTGTAAATGTGCATATGCGACTGTTATAAGGCCACTATAGCTGTGAAGATATTGACTTATTAAATGGCAGATTAACTAGTGATTTTTGGATGTGTTATTGTTCTCACCCACGCATCTCTTCGGCTCTCTGCATTTGTTTCCAATTCACCATAGAATTTGAAATGTTATAAATATGGTAGGGATGAGAAAGAAAAAATAAATAAATAAAATTGGCTATGATATTAGTCAATTAACAAAAGTATGACTATATTGAAAATTTGAAAAAGAATTGATTAAACCTACTAAAAGGGTGGCTGCTTTTTTGCTACTAGGCCTGTATAATACTAACATCAAATCATAGAAAATGGAAATAAATCTATCCCATAATTTCTTATATTAAAGATAAAAACCTTAAGAATTCTATAAGCGCATGTTTAGCTAATAACTGGAATGGATCCTAAAAAAAGGGCAGGTCAAATGGTTATTTATGCAAATGACAACTTTGCCACGAGAATACGATTTCAAGCATTGACGTGAGCTTGTATTATGGCCCGAGAGTTAATTGCTTTTGAATATTGAGTTTGCTCGCCATGAATTTTGGTATTAATTAATAATTAAGGAGGCTATTTGTTCAAAGACGTTCGATATTTACTATGAAAGCGCAACATAGCGCATGCATCGGCCACTAAATCAACACCTCATCAATAAACATCCACTTTTCCTATATTGTCATTACTGCTAATTACTTTTAATAATGTTAATTACATCTCGTAAGCTTAAAAAAACTAACTTAGCTTATTTTACTATCTCCATAGCTAATTTAGTATGATGTTAAAAAATTCAAATTCTAGTACCCTCTACAATCAAAATAGTTAACTACCAAAACGATGGATTTATTCTGCAAGTCATTTATTTTTCTTCCCCTGGAGTTTTTGCTTCTAGATTTTTGAAAATATTTAGGAGACTATTATGCAGAAAATTGTGGTTTCATTACCATCCGAGGGACAATATCATACTAAAACTGTACCCGTCAAATATGTTAAATATTTCTCAATTTATGCGTGTGATTCTTACGCATTTTTATAGATGTCCCCAAGGGATAAATATGTTAGAAATTTTTTTATTTTTTATTTTTTATTAGACAACACCTCTATAATTGTATATAAATATGTTAGACATTTAGGGGTCTGAATTCTCTTTTCACCAACTTTAATTTTTTGTTTTATATAAAATAAAATAAATCATGGAATTTCAAAATTTCCATAGATAGTATAATTGGCGACCACATAATTTTATCTCGACAGTTTCTTGCCAGAAAAAATAAAGAAACCAAAAAAACAAACACCCACAGACATTCCAATGATGCCTCTGCTAACTCCGGGCGCCAACGGCGGCGGAGCGGTGCTCTCCTCCGCCCACCACTGCTCCCTCAAATCCGTCCACCCCGTAGCTCCCCTTTTCTCGAAACGGCGCCCCACTTTCTCAGCCTCCCGCGCCATCAAACCCCTCACACTAGCCAACGCCGCCGAATCCTCCGGCGGCGCCTCCGCCAAGCCCTCCACCACCAGAACCTCCTCCTCCTCCTCCGCCCCTTTTGACGATCAGGGTTCCAACCCGAATCCCATCTCGTTTGTGGGCCAAGAAAATGTCCCGCTCGAAGGTGTTATTCAGTTCGAGAAGCCGGATTCTTCTTCCCGTATCGCTAAATGGGGGTATGTATAAATATGTCAATGTTATATATATTTATATGTGTGTGTGCTTGTTGTTTTACTGAAATTGGATTGCAAAATTGCAGTCTTGTGGCCGTGTTAGCTGGCGGCGATGTTGCAATGTTGTTGTTATTTGCGGCAATTGGGAGGTCTAGCCATGGATTATCTGTTTTCGATTTCGAAACATTTAAAACCGCCGACCCTTTCATTGCAGGTACATTTTCGCGCCCTAAAATTGTAAATTTGATTGCGTTCATTTAATATTTGTTTTCCGGTTTCTCTATGGGTTTATGCTGATTTTACTTTTATTCAAGCAATGTATGCATATGGTAGAATTGAATTGTGTTTGTTTGATTGTGTGTTTGGATGATTAGGGTGGTTTTTGAGTGCATACTTTCTAGGGGGATACAGCAAGGAAGGCCGAGGGAAGAATGGTCTACAGAGTGCTGTCGTTGCAGCAGCTAAATCCTGGTCTTTGGGGATTCCGGTAACTCTACTTCTCTTCTTTTCATGTGTTATTCAAACCCGTCTATACCCATCTTGTGATGTTTCTTGCTTGTACTTGAGAGTCTAGCTGCTAATTTTTCTCATTCGTTTCTGAGATTCTGTTGGTATAGAGAATGTGAATATTATTTTCTTTTTTGTAATTGACATGCTATGATAGAAAGTAAGCGATTTCTGGGAGGTTCTCTGTCAAGGTTTTTAAATAGAGCTACCTTTAAGCTTTGCTGGAATGTGCTGTTTTTACTTTCCCCTGAAAAGGTTATATGGAAGAACTTCCTGACGTTGATAATTGATGTTAGCTGATCATAAGTTTGGAACTAATGGAATAGCATGTGGGAAGTAAGTAGTGTGATGATTCTATATGTTGAGGAGAACAGAAAACCATTTCGGAAAACCTCGAGGGTCAATTTCTAAGTTTTCTAAGATTTTCTTTTCTGGCTTGCCAAGGTCAATTCACCCTTTCCTTTGAGGTCCTTTCGAACTCATCAGGTAGGAATTTCCCTAGTTTTTAATGAATTTCAGTGCATCACCACTTGATAAACAGGGAATAGCAGCTTCATAAATATCCAAAGTGCTTTTGGAACTATACTGATGTCGTAGTGAGAACAAAAAGCTTTCACAAACATAGTTTCGCCACTGCATTTCAGCTATAGATACATAATAGAAGTATGGTTTTCTGGTGAAGGTATTCAATAGTTTCAGACATATTAGGGAATGATGAATACTGTGATGGGTATAAATGGAGGGATGTTGATTATTGGAGAGTGATAAGGATAAGGTTGAGCACAATATACTCATAACTCTTACTATTACGATAGTCCTAAGTTAGAGATAATGCTTGGGAGCTGTATATGATACGCTATCAAACTTACCTTCTCTAGTGAAAGTAAGTATGTAGGTCAGTTTGTTTTTCTGTACTTTAGTGGAGAACTAATAGCTTGTTTAGTATGGATGAACGTTGCCTAATAACTTTTATGTGGCTTGCCATCTGTAAGTGCCTAATCGGCTTGTGTTTTTGTCTGGTTAGTTTGATCTTCTATTTCTAATTATCAAGTGCCTACTGAAGATGAGATCTTGTCTTGCCAGATTAAATGCCAGTTAAAAGTTCATCTAATAAACATCTACTCTGAATATACAATTGCTACATACTTATTCATTTTCCATCCTGATTCTCAGTCTTCCAAATAATCATTCTCTAGCCTCTGCACATACTTATCTTTTGCAAAGTTCACTTGTAATACCTCTCAGATATGTTAATAATGTTTTAGACTTGAAACTCATAACTCAGTAAATTATTCAAAGCTGGGGAGGATTCGATTAAATCTCAACAAATTGCCAATAATTTAATTATTTAGTACAAATAAGTGTTTAATTTGTTACATGGGGAGGTGATCGACCGACCGTAAGATTTGTTCTATCTAATGTAACTACTTATGTATTAAAATAATGGATTTTTTTTGCTAATGCTGTGTCATTAAACTAGGGATAAATTCAGTAAAACATTGCTTATAAACTAGAAGTTTGTGAGATTTGTTCACATTTAAATTCATCAAAGATATATAAAGTTTATAAAACCTATAAGAATATCATGTTTAATCTTATTCATGTTGAACTCAGAAAATTTATTGCTGTGGCTTTAACCCTATTTGCTTATTTTCCATTAAAAATTTCCACTGGGAGTTGATGATGGGGCAACACATTACTTGAGTTGACCAAAAGCCTTCATTAAAGAAAATAATATTTGAAAATGCAAAAAAGGAGAGAGAGAGAGAGAGAGAGAGAGACTTCTTTGCTGAAAATTGTTGTTAATATGTGGAGGCTTACTGATTTTATGAGTGGACGGAGTTGACTAGTTCAACCAAGCAGCAATAGTTTTACCAGAGATACATGCTAGGTTTTTGGTTTACTTGTATGAATGGCCGAACTCTGGGAATGTTACAAGCATGATTTAGTGAAAGTGAGAAATGTGCTTCTCCTAGTGGAAGAATCCAGGGAAATGCTTTGCTTTTTGAGAGTGGTCGACAGAAGAAAGGTAGAAGGGAATCAGGTGGAAATTGAAAAGAGGCAGCTTGGTTATGGAACTACAAGGTGAAGGTGGCTTTGGTGTTGGAATAGTAGTGGTGATAATGTGATCTAAAAGAGATTGGTGGAGCAGTGGATGGCCGTAGAGTGATAAGGTTTTGTATTATTAGTTCTACGGGATTTTTTTACACTTGGCCTTTCATGGAGAAGACTTAAGCATATTGACTTCGCTATTGCGATCTCACTGATTGAGGGTGTCCAGTTGCTTGTTGATAGCTAATATGAAGTCTCAGAGTCGGCTTCATAATCTTGTTCTTGAAAATACCATATACTTAAAGCATATCTCCCCCTTTTCCAAAACATAATTTCCTTTGTCGCCTAATCTTGTGAGTTCTTTTGATATAGAGATCTTGAGCTTCTCCTTTCGTGCCTGTGAATATTAGTGATGTTCTTTCGCACCATAACTTGCTCTCCTTTACATTTCAGTTAGGAATAATCATAAGAGCACTATCAATTGGCCATCCGCCACCAACGAACTTTATGCTGGTTACTATGGGAAGCACAGCCGTTTTACTTATTGGATGGAGAGCATTATTCTTCACCATTTTCCCCTCCAACAAGGGCAAGAAGAATGACGTGTACAAGCGTGGCAGCCCTTTTGAACTTTTTGAGGTATGCACCGAAAATTTTCTGGTCAGCAACTGAGAGACGTTTAAGTATCTTTGTTTGTTTGTTTTTTTTTTTTTTAATCTTTTATTCTGTTTATTGTGATGAATTTTCTGCTAGTTTTTCATGATTCTGTCAGTCTTCTCAGTTAGATATATTTCAATTAGACAAAGTTTTGCATATATTTTGTAAACTTAAATCCATTGTAGCTACCAAGATTTTTGTGAGATTCATAGAACAACCAACATATATTTTTGCAGCTGCTTACGTCGTTGGTGAGAAGATGGTGATGAGCACAGCAATTCTTAAGAGTGTAACTGCGATCATATTTCCTCCTTGGAGGTAACTTTTTGTGATTCCTTCCCTTTTTAAGTGAAAGAACAGGAAAGTGTAAATGTAGAGAATTTTGATATTTGTATTGATACACATTTCTTATAGTTATTTTACCCCCATTATACTTGAGAAGATAGCTTTAAACTTCTCAAACACACAAGATTCCTCTTGCTTTACAACCATTTGATCTTCTAGTAATTTTTTCAAAGTCAAATATGTTGAACTTGCTTTGAGTAATCTAGACTTTGTAGATGATTCATTAGTCATGTTTGAGTTTGTGTGTGAGTTCACTTTACGACTTAATTCTTCCCAAATCCAAGCTATGTAGAATGATAAACTCTAAACTGCAAATAAACTCAGAATCAATAAATATTAATAATAGTTTCTAAAATAAATATTAATAATAGGCAAGTCAGAGATCAAGTTATTACAAAATTAAACGTATGATTGACATTACAAATATCGCAATATAATGAGGTTTCTGATCCACTGGAAAAAACATGTCCTTGAGAAATCAGAGATGAGCATTAAATAGAAAGACAGCAAATCTTTCATCTAAATATGTAATAAATCATAATAGCATCACTGGGACAGTGTTATTCATTGCATACTGCCAGACAAGCCGGCCATGCCCTTCGCTTTCTAATTATATTGTTCACGTGTTATATCAAGTTTTCATTTGCGGCTCAAACCATCCACAGTTCAGAGGCCATAAATTAAGTTACGTTTTAATTACTCATGATTTCATTATTTAAAATTTTAATTAATTCTTTATTATAAAATTTAAATTACGATAGTAATAAAACTAAAATAAATAATTAAAATTTTAAAAATTACATAATTAAAATTAGAAAAAAAAAAAATCATCCGTTGTGGAAGTGTGCCCATATTTATTCGATGAGATCTCGCTGGAGTTGGCCGTGAACTCCTTCCCGAGTAGAAGCGCGTTGACTTTGATATCGACGGAATTCATCTGGTGCACCATGTGATGGGATTTCGGGGGCGGATGCTGAGCTAGAGTCGGCTTCTTCATCGACGAAATTAGTTGCTTCTTTTTCTTCATTCTCGATAATCATGTTATACAAAGTAATTCATACATACATGATGTCGAATATGCATGGATAGTAATAGATGCGCGATGGTCCTTTAACGATCGCCCAACGTGCTTGGAATACACCAAAAGCGCGCTCAACGTACGCGAGCTGCCGCATCGCTGTCGTACACTTCTACAGCGTCAAGAGTCCCTCGCGTCCAAGACCGTCCAGGCACTGCTGCAAATACTCATCATGTCTTGCCAATGAGTTAGCTATGCGCAAGAACAACAATCTGCGCATACGGAACTGTCGCTGAAATACAGTTGCACCCAATTGCAGCTCGTCGGAGAAATAATCGAGGCGTTGAGCAGTATTTTCATGCTCTCGGTGCACGTACGTCCTCGGTATACGAGGCATCGACGGTGCTGCTCGCCGAGTTTTCATGTATTCTTTCATCGCCTCGATGAACTCCCCTTGGATCTGATAAATGGCATCGTGTACAACGGATGAGTTATCGTCGAATGAATACTCATTTTCTTCGTGGAGATCCATGAGTTTTGGGGATAAGTTAAATAGATTATAAGATAATAGGAAGAAATTGAAAGGAAAACGGAGAAATTATGATGAGTTTTGAGCGAATTGAGTGAGAAATGAATGAGAAGAGTTGGAGATTTTATAGATGGGTGTGGGCCAGTAATGGCTAGTTTTTTTATAATAATAAAAAAAAAACCGAATGCAACGGCAATGCCACATAGCAGCGCCTCATTGGGCGTCCCTCGCGCGGCCTTATCGCTCTGCGGGCCTTGTAAGCGGCACGAGTCGGGTCCGTGGCCTAGATCTCCTACCTGCAATGCGTGCCCTTAGTCTGCGCCTTCGGCCCAGCACAATCGCGGCCCGCACTGTGACTGCCCTTGAGATTCCATCCCTAACTCGCAGATTTGATAAAATACTTTCTTTCCAACTATTAGCAGAATCATATGTATGCGTTAGTGTGTGTTTGTGAATGTGTGTATATCTAAAAAAAATGATTTTCTCTCCCTTTCTCTCACACACACATGTTGATACGAGTATCTACACAACTACCAATATAAAATTTGCAAAAAAATTGTATACATCCAAATACTAATGAGAAATGCAAGAAATTGTGAGAAAGGACGTTGAGCTGTGGTTGAATTGTGGCTGAATTTTGTGGCTGCATTGCTGGAGTTGTGGTTGAAAATGGAACCGATGATATGACAGCTTAAAAATGGAGTTATAGCTGGAAATGAAGTGTTGTTGAAATTTGTTCTCTTGCACGATTTTTTTTTATATATTTTCAAGTTGTCACTTAATTAATTTTACAAATAAAGAATGTTCATTAATATATCATATTAATTTAACATATTTATTTCTATATACAAAAGTTATTATAAAAATATATAAGATGCATTGAATAATTAAGAATTGTCTGATAGTAAAGCTCGTAAATGTTATTACCGAAAATAAGACCCTTGTTATTAGAAAAACATTGCGAATAAGGTACAAATTTGACGTCACAGTAACAAGGCTGATATGAACATAAACACTTATTTTCTTAACTCTAAACTATGAAGTTTCACCATCGGAGGGTTTGGGTGTGAAAGGACGAAGGGCAATAGGTCTGCTAAATAGGTCCAGTTAGGGCACAGAGTAGTGTAATTCAGAGATTTTGTCAAGTAGCCGTCAACAAATATATGGATTAGGCGTCGTTTCACATTCCCATTAATGTCCTCTTTCATTTTTGAGAGAGAGAGAGAGAGAGAGAGAGCCAATCACTCTTCCATTGATTGATATTACCAGAGCTAATTTTGTCAGAATTTTTTATAGAACATATCCATAGTGTTGACTGATGATATCCTTTTCTATACTGATTGTTTAATCACATCATCTTCTACCTATCTAAACTCTGCATGCCTACACTACACTCGCCAAGTCAAAGGTTTTTCGCTATTTAATTTTTATCAACTGGGATTAATCTTGCGTAGCCACTACTTTAATTTTGCTACATAATAGAATCTTTTTGAAATTTGCATCATTGTGTATATGATTTAATTCAGTACTATAGGAAATTGAAATTGTTTTTACTAGAATTGGGAAGTTTCAAAATTGGAAGAGTGGTGGTATATTTTGTTACGATTAAGAATTAATGTCTAATTTGCTATAAATAACAAGGAAAGTTTTAGGAGTTAATATATGATGAAAAATGATGTTAGATCGTATTAGATAGTATTTTGATTTGAAATATATATTATTTTTTTATTTTTTTGAATTTAAAATGAGGGATAAATTTCAAATAATTTGAAGAGTTGTTTGTTGTGTCAAGGTATACAAATCTAAATTTTACAACTAATATAGGTAGGAATTTGGTAAATGCGGAAAAAATAAATTACAAAATTGGTGTAAAATTTTCTAAATATTAAATCAATTAGGTAGGTCCACATTTTGTCAAAAGAAATCTGAAGGATATTGCAAGGAAGCTTTTAACAAGGCTAGTTGCTGCTTCATTTTATTTCACACACTATCCGCTCCTTTCCCACGTCGCCAAAATTTTTCATATTGGCCCCTCTTTAGATCTTAATTCTCAGTTCAACCCCCAAGATCTTCAATATTTGCAGCAAACAATCGTTTGAGCAAAAAATGTTGTGAGTTTGAATCTCTTGTTCAGATTTGGGATTAGTTTGTGTAAATATTTGTGATCCTGCTTTGCTATGATCTAGAAATTTGTGTTCTTTTTCTTGTCGTCAAGCATATAGTCTAATTATGTATTATTGTGAATAAAATAAAGCAACAAATAAGATACAAATACACTCTTGTATTATTAGTAATGAAATTTAATTTGTATAGAAAATGAACCAAGATTTCAATTATGTCTCCCATCTCAAGATGGTCAAACAAGCTCTAATTTAATCAATCCATCAAAGTAAATATTGAATTAGATTAAATTATTTTTATTAATCTATCATGTCACTCAAAGTAAACGCTCATTAGAATATTGTGCGTTTGATGTATGCATTCTAGCATAATTACGAATGTCAGTCCAGCGTGAAGTCAATGAGTTGATCCGAATAGATCTAATAAACGAAAGTTAGAACTGAAAATTTCTAATTCGAAATCAATTAACATGACCAAGAAAAAGTCTAAGATCGACAGGGCTGGCTCAAGAATCGAGTAGACTGGTACAATTAATTGAATTTTTTCCGTTACTTAAATTTCAAATTCATAAACTTCATTACTTACTATTCGATAATAGGATTTTATTTTAGATGTTTGTGAAATGTGTTTTGATACTATACGGAGAAGTTGTATACACTTCTCGGACTTTTTACTCAGCATGAAAAAAAAAATTGAAAACTAAAATACAATCATTTTGAATATATATGTATTCAATCATTATCTCTCATATTGCTACTTATTAGTTATTACGTGAGTTGCTTTTGAAACTACACTCATTTTAACACCTAATACAAGGTCAATTGTTTTATTATATAATTTTTGTTATACTATATACTATAATCAAAGCATATATACATGATAATATTTTTGTACGCCCAATTCAGCCAAGCCCAAACTGGAGAAGAAAAACCAAGCCCAATAGAGGTAGTCATGAGATCAAAGGAATTGACTCATTTGACATCTCAACCAATAAATATTTTTGGTGTGATGAGATACATAGTCAAAATATATTTTAGGACCAAATAAAGAAATGTTGTATTGTTGGGGATAAGTTTGCAGTTAAGATCTTAATGGAGAGGCCTCAATTAATATGTAGCTGGC
This sequence comes from Monilaria moniliformis, assembly GCA_034509125.1. Classification (NCBI taxonomy): domain Eukaryota; kingdom Viridiplantae; phylum Streptophyta; class Magnoliopsida; order Caryophyllales; family Aizoaceae; genus Monilaria; species Monilaria moniliformis. Next base: position 14,263 of record JAYDZE010373920.1, read on the forward strand.
GAAAGTGGAGACATGTCTGCCCACAAAATCTCCAAACACAGTATTATGGTAATAAATCTCCATAGTAAACTATCCATTTATAGCCAAAGGAAAACTAAAAAAAAGGTGAAGCCAATTAATACAATTTTTTGAGGCAATTGCATCAGCTCAAGTAACCTCTTTGTTTATTGTATTTGAACTTTGAATAGCAAAAAGCTGAAGGACCAAACAATTAATATCTGATGGAAGACACGCCCCAAACCCCCCTGTGTTTGGGTTTTGATACTGCCATGACCATGAGTGAGAGAGAGGGGAGGTGGGGGGGTGGGGGGTGGGTAATCCTTTTTTTTTTCTAACAAAAATTGGATGTATTTTAGTAGAGGGTAGATTAGTTGAATTTGTTTTAGTGGTATCTATTAATGTATCTTAGGTTGTTACTCTATTTGAGTTAAAGATGAGGCAGTCAATTTATCTACTCAGAGATATAGAGAAAGGAGGGAATCTATGGTGATTGTGACCATACAATTAGGCTTAGATTGTGACACATCAATGCTAGTTAGAGAGAGAGAGAGATAGAGAGAGGCGGATTTATTTTGTTTTCTTTAAATAAATTAATGAAGTAGTAGTACTAGTTAAGGCCTCCTTTTTTACATCTTTTTATTAAACAAAAATTATCAGAAAAAGTAACAATAATGCTCGTTTATGTGGGAGAGTGAGATCTTAGTTTGCTTCGTGATATATCAATGCTACTTCATACTTGATAGGCCACCAAAAGTGAAGCTCTCTAATGGTGTTGGCATAATCTATAAAAATGCATGTATTTCAATAAAATAATTAATATTTATTATATATATATTACTAATACTTCTTTTCTGATAATAATTTTATATATTATAAATATTTTTGTACAAAAATCGTAGATCATTTAAACATCATCAACAATTCAAATTGGTTCCTGGCTAGCTGTCATTTGATCACTAGCTTTATAAATGTATATTTATATTTCATATTTGTGTAACAGGCATATCCGGGAATCTTCAGAATTTTGAGACGGAAAGAGTCGAGCATAAAGTTAAATAACCATCTGTTCCAAAAATATATGATAATGCAACAAATATTTAATTATAATATTCTTGAAAACCGAGAGATTTAACATGATATTGTAAATAGTTACAATGTGCAAGCCTCTCTTGTAGCAATCAACAGTCAACAATTACCTGATAAACTTTTATTATTGATCCAAAATATTTCTGAATTTGGAGCCGGTTATTTGAATTTCTTGAGGAACAAAACAAATTAAAAATGTCAATAAATAATAAATAATATGAAACAGAAAGGTAGTAAGATCAGTGAGACAAATAACAGTGTACTATTTGGTGGGGTGGGGGGAATTGAAGGGTGCAGACTCTTGTCATTCTCAGATGTTAAGTTATATTAATACGCACTTAATACGTATTTTGTAGAATTCCATTTTGCCCCCTCAACTTGTTGAATTTCATTGCACCCCCTTTTAGAAGTATATACTTTGTGCTCTACAGATTATCATAGTTAAGAAATCACATAATGCAGAAGAAGACTTGTTGACTGCGGGTATCACTAGTTTCGATTCTAACATTTTATGGGGCTCTATGCAAAATAATGTTATCTTTGTTCACTATAAATTATCTCATTTAGATTCGGCGCGAATTTTAAGAAATCTAAATGAAAGTTGATGGAAAAAGTTAATGGAATATGTAGTCTATTTACAAAAAATAATGAAAGTGAAATAGACATTTTATTTTGGACGTCTATTTTTGGCAAAATCAGACATTTTATCGCGGACGAATGGAATAATAATCATACCAAATTTGCATAGGTTTCTTTATGTCAAGTTTACAAGCAAAGACTAACGCATAACAATTTTTGAGGACCCTTCTAGCCTTGGTACTCTCACCTGGGCCAAGGGATAGGTCGAAACTTGGAACAAACAAAGAAACAAATCTAATTCTACATTGATATATACACCTATATGTTACGCAATTTAAATTTAACTTCCTCACTCTTCGTCTCTCAAACTCTTGATCATATCAAGCACTATATAAGATTCTATTTTGATCAAAGTGTGATTTTTCCAATGAAGTTGAAGAACGATAAAACCATATAGTATATACTAATTTTATCATCATTGGGAGGCAAAGCACATATTTTTATTATGTGATAGTTGTTGGGGAGAAATATAATAGATGTACATAGTTGAGGGTGCGAAGTGAAATTGTGAGTTGTCCTAAAGTCTAACTGTGCTAGTTGCTGTGATCTCCTTAGATTTTGTTTTGGATTTTGTGGTTCTATTCTTTCTTCCACTTCTCACGTGATAACCCCTATCCACTTTCATCCTTCACTAGTACTAGTATCTTCCATTCATTTATTCTTCTATTTCTATAACCATCTAAATATACCCTCTCTCTCTCTCTCTCTCTCTCTCTCTCTCTCTCGTGCTTGTGCGTACGTATATGCTTGTGTTGGAATAGTAAATAGTGGTATGGTGTGCGGGTACGGAGCGGAGGCTAAGCGGGTTACACACAGCTACCCTCATAAAAATACAGTCTGCTCTGCTGCACCTCTCGTTTTAAGTTTACCTCTTTGTATATTCCTGCCCTTTCTCTTCTTCTATCCTATGGTTTCCACAATTTTAGTATACTTTCTTGACTTCGAAAATGGTGTAATGTTTGTTTAATTATTAATTAATGTGTAATTTTAAATTTTGTTACAGAAAAATGGAAGTTACGAAAGTAATTAAAAATTAAAAATATGTGTCTATCATAATATAAAAATGAAGTATCATATATTGCTTTTTCTTGCTAAAAAGTTTGATTTTGTTATAAATTAATTTCAAATGTGAAATTATGTTCAGTAAACTTATTTGTATAACGTATATTACTTAAAGGGATAGTTGCCATTTAAATCATAACTTTTGGTTGACTTGTGGTCAATCCCATAACTTTTCAAACTGGAACATAAAATCACTATTTTGACATTTTCTCAATTATCCCATATCTCAAAATTCCAGTGAAATTGGTGGTGACGTGTCAGCCGGATTTCTGAC